>JAJTUV010002661.1:0-118755 GCA_021653895.1 Mastomys natalensis | reverse complement strand
AAAGGGGGGAAAAAACCCCTTTTGGGAAAATTTTTTTTTTTTATTTGGGTGGTTTGGGGAAAACGGGAAAAGGAGTCTAAAAAAGTTTTAAATTTTGTTTTTTTAAGTCTTTTTTGGTTCATAACGTAGTTAGTTTCATTTTTTCTCTGTTTTTTTTTGTCCAATGACATGCATTGGTGAGATGGGGTTGAGGTTTTCCCACATAAAAGGTAAAGTTTTTCCCCATTTTTCTTGTTTCTTTTTTTTGTTTCATTTCAAATTTTATCCCCCTTCCCGGGTTTCTTGACAAATTTCCCTATCCCCCCTCTTCCCCTCTAAAAGTTGCTCTCTTACCTGCCCACCGACTTTTTGCCTCATCCCAAAGAAATTGCCCTACTCTGGTCTAAAGCCTCCACAGGACCAAGGGCTTTCCACCAGTGATGCCCAATAAGGCAACCCCCTGCTCATATCCAACGGATCCATGGGGCCCCCATGTTTCCTCCTGTTTTGATAGTTTAGTTCCTGGGAGATTTGGATTCGGTTGGCTGATACTGTTGTCTACCTGGAGGTTGCAAACCTCTTCAGCTCCACAGTCCTTCTCCACTGGGGTCCCCTGCCATCCAATGTTTGGCTTCATGCATCCACATCTATATTGGTCAGGCTCGCAGAAACAGCTATCTCAGGGGACAGCTATACCAGGTTCCGTCAGTAAGTCTTTCATGGCATCAGCAATAGTGTCTGGATTAGGTGTCTGCAGATGGGATGATCCCTTAGTGAACAGTCTCTGGATGGCCTTTTTTCAGTCTCTGCTTCACTCTTTGTCCATGCATTTTTCTCTTGACAGGTGAAATTCTGGATTAATATTTTTGAGGTGGGTGGGGTGGTCTCATGTCTCAACTAGGGGCCAAGACTATTCATTGGATATGGTCTCTATAGGTTCTATCTCCCCTTTGTTGTGGTATTCAGCTAATGTCATCCTGTTGGCTTCCTGAACACTCTTTTTGTCCCTGGAAATCTGGGACTTTCTAGTGAGTACTCCCAGTTTCCCCATCCCACAGTGATACACAGCACTATTCAATTTCCGACTCTCTGTACTTCTCCCCTGTCTCCTCTCATACCTGATTTTGGCACATAATGTGCCCTCTCTCTCCTCCCCCTCCCAGATCCATCTCTCCATCTACTTCCTGGAGATTATTTTCTTCTCCCTGCTGAGTAGGACTGAGTATCCCACTTTGGTGTGATCTTCTTCTTCTTGGGTTTCATATGGCCTGTGAGCGTATCCTGGTATTCCAAGCTTCTTTTTGGCTAATATTCCCTTATCAGTGAGTACATTCCATGTGTGTTTTTTTGTGAGTGGTTATCTCACTCAAGATGATATTTTCAAGTTCATTCCATCTACTTGAAAATTTCATGAAGTCATTGTTTTTAACAATAATAATAATAATAATAATAATAATAATAATAATAATAGCTGAGTAGTGTACCCCATTTGTAAATGTACCACATTTTCTATATCCATTCTTCTGTGAGGGACACTGGATCGTGTCCAGCTTCTGCTATTATAAATAAGGCTGCTATGAACATAGTGGAGCATGTGTCCTTGTTATCTGTCAGAGCATTTTGGGGTATAATCCCAGGAGTGGTATAGCTTGGTCCTCATGTATGTGGTGTATTTTGTAGTACATTACATGATATCCTGAGAAGTATTGATTTTTTAAAATTACTTTTATATTATTTTTTACAGTTCTGTACCCCCTCCGACAGTTCTTCCATCCAATCCTCCTCCACAGTCCCACTAGCCCCACCCGCCTCCTCATATCCCTGGGGCCTCAGTTCTCTCCAAGTGTTAAGTACATCTTTTCCCACTGAGGCAAGATGCTCTGTTATATATGTGTCAGGAGCCTTGGACTAGCTCATGATCTGCCTGCTTGGTATTCAGTGCTGAGAGAGCTCAGGGGTACATTATAACTTCTTCCACCCTTTCCCTAATTCAACTTCAATCAAATGTTGAGTGTAAGTATCTGCATCTGATTTATTCATCTGATTGTTGGTCCTCTTAGTGGACTACCATGCTAGCTCCTCTCTATAAAAACACCACAAGCATCAATAATAGTATCAGGCCTTAGGGCTGTTCTCCTTGAGATGGATTCCAAGTGGTCCAGTCACTGAAGCCACCTTTCCCTCAGTTTCGTCTCAGAATTTGTTCCTGCAGTTCTATTAGACAAGAACAATTCTAAGTCAGAATTTTTTACTATGGATGGCAACCTAATCCCTCTACTTGAAACCATATTTTCTACAGGAGGTGGGCTCTATGAATTCCGTCTCCCCACTGCAGGGAATTTGATCTAAGGTCACTCCCTTAGAGTTTTGAGAATTCCATGAGGTGGCAGAGAAAAAAGGTATATTCTTTTGTTTTTGGGTGAAATGTTCTATAGATATCTGTTAAGTCCATTTGGTTTAACACTTCTGTTAGTTTCACTGTACCTCTGTCTAGTTTCCATTTCCCTGATCTGTCCAGTGCTGAGAGTGGGGTATTGAAATCTCCCACTATTATTGGTGGGGGTGCAATATGTGCTTTGAGCTTTAGTAAGGTTTCTTTTATGAAAGTGGTGCTCTTGCATTTGGTGCATAGATGTTCAGAATTGAGAGTTCATATTGGTTGACTTTTCCTTTGACAAATATGAAATGACCTTCCTTATCATTTTTTTATATCTTTAAGTTGAAAGTCAATTTTATTCGTTATTAGAATGGCTACTCCAGCTTGTTTTCCTAGGACCTTTTGCTTGAAAAATTGTTTTCCAGCCTTTTACTCTAAGGTAGTGTCTGTCCTTGTCACTGGGGTTGGGTTTCCTGTATGCAGCAAAATGTCGGATCCTGTTTGTGTATCCAGTCTGTTAGTCTATGTCTTTTTATTGGGGAATTGAGTCCATTGACATTAAGAGATATTAAGGAGAGGAGACTGTTGCTTCCTGTTATTTTGCTAATAGTGGAGGCATTGTTCATGTGGCTATCTTCTTTTGGGTTTGTTGGAGGAGGATTACTTTCTTGTTCTCTCTGGGGTATGATTGGCTCTCCCTTGTAATGGTTTTTCCTGCTATCTTTGTAGTGCTGGGTTTTGTGGAAAGATATTGTGTAAAATTTGGCTTTGTCATGGAATATCTTGGTTTTTCCATCTATGGTAATAGAGAATTTTGCTGGGTATAGTAGCCTGGGCTGGAAATTGTGTTCTCTTAGGGTCTGTATGGACATTCTGTCCAGGATCTACTGGCTTTTATGGTCTCTGGTGAGAAGTCTGGTGTAATTCTGATAGGTCTGCCTTTATATGTTACTTGGCCTTTTTCCCTTACTGCTTTTAAAATTCTTTCTTTGTTTTGAGCATTTTATGTTTTTGATTATTATGTGACTGGGGGTATTTCTTTTCTGGTCTATCTATTTGGTGTTCTGTAGGCTTCTTGTATGATTATGGGCATCTCGTTCCTTAGGTTAGGGATAGTTTTCTTTCTATTATTTTGTTGAAGTATATTTACTGGCCCTTTAAGTTGGGAATCTTCACTCTCTTTTATATCTATTATCTTAGGTTTGGTCTTCTCCTTGTGTCCTGGATTTCCTGATGTTTTGTGTTAAGAGTTTTTTTGCATTTTTCGTTTTCTTGACAGTTGTTGTCAATATTTTCTATGGTAATCTTCTACACCTGAGATTCTCTCTTCTATCTCTTGTATTCTGTTGGTGATGCTTGCGTCTGTGACTCCTGATTTCTTTCTTAGATTTTCTATCTCCAGAGTAGTCTCCCTTTGTGATTTCTTTATTGTTTCTATTTCCATTTTATGTCCTGGATGGTTTTGTACAAATCCTTCACCTGTTTGTTGTGTTCTCTTGTGATTCTTTAAGGACTTTTACCTGTTTCCCTGTGTTCTCCTCGGATTCTTTGAGAATGTTATTTATGTCCTTCTTAAAGTCCTCCATCATCATCATTAAAAGTGAATTTAGGTCTGACTCTTGCTTTCCTGGTGATATGGGGAGTTCAGGACTTAATGTGGGAGAACTAGGTTCTGATGATGACATGTGTTCTGGGTTGGTGGCCCTTGTATTCTTGCGCTTGCCTTTTCCCATCTGGTTCTCCTTGGTGCAACCTGTGCTGTCTCTGACTGAAACCTGTCTTTCCTGTTCTCCTGGTTTGGTCAGAACTGTTTAGGTTGGGTGTTGCTACTACTCCCAAGTATCTGGTACTTTCTAGAGAGTCCCTGCACCTCCCACCGCCAAAGGTTGAATATTTATTCGTCATGCTGCCCCTCAAGGTTTCTCTAATGTTCCCCTTCAAACAGATCATGTTCCCCTTTTCTCACCAAAGTCTTTCCCTCACTCTCTATCCTGTGACCATTTTTTTTATTTCTGCCAAGAGCGATGAACCCTTCTCACTTGGTCACTTCTGTTTGTTAACCTTCTTGAGTTCTGTGGATTTTATCCTGTGTATTCTGTATATTTCTGGGTAATGTCCACTTATTAGTGTGTACTTACCAAGCATGTCCTTTTGGGTCTAAGTTACCTCACTCACAATGATATTTTCCTGGTTCCAGCCTTTTGCCTGCAAACCTCATGATGTCCTTGTTCTCAATAGCTGAATAGTATTCCATTGTGTAAATGAACCACATTTTCTGTATCCATTCTGTCATTGTGGGACATCTGGATTGTTTCCAGCTTTGGGCTGCTACAAGTAAGGCTGCTATGAACATCTTGAAACATGTGTTCTTGTGGTATGGTTGGGCTGCTTTTGGTATATTCTGAATAGTGGTATAGCTGGGTCTTAAGGTAGATCTATTTCCAATTTTCTAAGGAACCACCAGATTAATTTCCAGAGTACTTGAACCAGTGTGAAATCCCACTAGCAATGAAGTGTAACCTCTGTTCCTACACATCCTTTCCAACATGTACTGCCATTGAGTTTATCTTAGCCATTCCGATTGGTATAAGGTGGAACCTCAGGGTTGTTTCAATTTGCATACCTGATACTAAGGACTTTTAAATATTCTTAAAGTGCTTCCTGGCTATTCAAGTTTCCTCTGTTGTGAATTGTCTATTTGGGTTTATATCCCATATTTTCATTGAGTTGTTTAGTATTTCTGCAATTAGGTTTCTTGTGTTCTTTATATATTTTGCATATTAGCTCTCTATTGGACCATGGGGTTAATGATGAGTTTTTTCAATCGAAGATTGCCATTTTGTAATTAGTGACTGTATCTGTGTGCTTTAAAGAAGGGTTTCAGTTTTAATGAAGTTCATCACTTCTTGATCTTAGAGCCTGAACTATTGGCATCCTGTTTAGCAAATTTTTTCCTGTACCAATGAATTCAAGGCTATTTACCTATTTGTTTTCTATTACATTCAGTATATCTGGTTTTATGTTGGGATCCTTGATCCACTTTAACTTGATCATTGTGCAAGATGACAATTATGGATCTATTTTCATTCTTCTACATATAGACTTCCAGCTAGATCAGTACCATTTATTGAAGATGTTTTCTTTTTTTCCATGGTATATTTTTGGCTTCTTTGTCAATGATGAAGTGTCCATAAGTGTCTGGGTTTATTTTTTGGTCTTCAATTCTATTCCATTGATCAACTTTCCTGTCTTTGTACCAACACCATGAGGTTCCTATCACTATTGGTCTATAGTATAGCTTGAGTTCAGGAATGATGATTCCCCAGAAGTTCTTTCATTGTAGGAATTATTTTAGCTACCTTGAGTTTTTTTGTTTTTGCATATGAAGTTTGAGAATGACTCTTTCCATTTCTGTGAAGAATTGTGTTGAAATTTTGAAGGAGATTGTGTTGAGTCTGTAGATTGCTTTTGTTAAGATGGCCATTTTTACTGTGTTAATCCTACCAACCCATAAGCATGGGAGACATCTCCATTTTCTAAGATCTTCTTCAATTACTTCCTAGGGATACTTGAAGTCCTTGTCATATAAATCTTTCACTTATTTGGTTAAAGTTACCCCCAAGATATTTATATTATTTGTGACTTTTTTGATGAATAGTTTTTTCTATTTTCTTTCTCAGCCCATTTATCATTTATATAAAGGAAGACTACCAGTTTGTTTGAGGTGATCCAGTCAATTTGCTGAAGTTGTTTATCAATTTTAAAAGTTCTCTGTAGAATTTTGGGACCACCTCATATATACTATCATATCATCTACAAATAGTGGTAACCTGACATCTTCTTAGCCAATTTTTATCCCCTTGATTTCCTTTTGTTGTCTTATTGCTCTAGGTAGAACTTCAAATGGGTCTGCATACTGGACGCTATCTGCTGAAACATCTTGCCCAGCCCAGCAGATTTCAAATGAAGTGGAAAGGATACAACTAATGAGGTGATATGTTTGCCACTGCTGCTGCTCTGATTGCCACTGTCCTGGCTGCTGCTGTTGTTCTGAGATGCTGCACTGAATGCATTGAGCCTCACTACGGCTTGCTGAGCTTGAGGGGTAGACTGATTTACGAATAGAGTGCAGGTGAGCTTCTTGTGATGAAAGCTTTGGGAGAGCTTTCTCATTCCAAGTACAGTGCTTGCTTCTCCTGTGCAACAGATGCTCTCACATAACAGAGAAACCTCACATATTCTTATTTCCTCTGGATATGATCTTATATACAGTATTGGAATTATGTTTGGTCTGACAGCAGGTGCTTCCTATTGGCTTGGCCTGAAATGCTTATCTACATGAGGAGGGACTTGGGAGCTCTGCCCCTATGTGACTGATGGCCACATTTCTCTCTGTGGGGGGCTGTGGCTACATGACAGAGGCCTGGATTCAGGAGCAGGTGAAGCTCCTACTGTTCCTTCTGGGTCTCTGGGGCTTCATGCCTTAGCTCAACCTTACCAGGCTTCCTCTCATGTACTACCACCCCACAGACTACTATATTGAATAGATACTAAGAGAGTGAGCAACTTTGTCTTGTACTTGATTTTAGTGGGATTGCTTGAAGTATCTCTCCACTTAATTCAATATTGGCTGTTGGTTTGTTGTACATTGCCTTTGTTATGTTTAGGTATGGGCCTTGAATTCCTGATCTCTCCAATACTTTTAACATGAAGAAACGACATACCTTGTTAAACGCTTTTTTAGCATTGAATGAGATAATCATGTGGTTTTTTTTCTTTGAGTTTGTTTATATAGTGGATTATGTCAACAGATTTTTATATAGTGAGCCAATGTTCCATCCCGGTGATGAAGCATACTTGATTATGGTGAATGATGGTTTTAATATGTTCTGGATATCATTTGGGTGAATTTTGTTGAGTATTTTTGCATTGATATTCAAAAACAAGTTGTTCTGAAGTATTTTTTTTTTTTGGATCTTTTTGTGGTTTAGCCAAGTAACTCTGGCTTTATAGAATGAATTAGCAAGTGTTCTTCTGTTTTTTTTTTTTTTCTAAAATTTTATTGAAGATGTTTTCTGGTAGTTTGAGCTGGAAATCTTAATTCTTTTTTATTTCTGTTATTCTTATGTTTGGTCTTTTCACTGTGTCCTGGATTTCTGAGATGTTTTTGGATAGGAGTTTTTTATGCCTTATATTTTCTTTCTGAGAATTGTTTCAAAATATTCTAAGGTATCTTTTATGCCCAAGATTCTGTCTTCTATATCTTGTATTCTGTTGTTGATGCTATTTCCTAGGTTTTCCATTTCCACGGTTGCCTCCATTTGTGATTTCTTTGTTGTTTCTACATCCATTTTTAGGTCTTGGACCACTTTCTTCTATTCTTTCACCAGTTTGCTTGTGTTTTCCTGTATTTCTTTAAGGGATTTATTTGTTTCCTCTTTATGGGCTTCTATCTGTTTACCCGTGTTTTCCTGAATTTCCTTCAGAGTTATTTATATCCTCCTTAAAGTATTGTATTATCTTCATGAGCTAGGATTTTAGGTCAATATTGTGATTTTCAGGTGTGTTGGTGTATCCAGGGTTTGCTGTGGTGGGAGAACTGGGTTCTCATTGTGCGAAAGTATATTGGCTTCTGTTGATTATTGTCTTGCATTTGCCTCTTGCCATCTGGTAATGTCTGGTGTTAACTAGACTGGGTGTCTCTGTATGGAGCCTGTCTCTGTCCTCATGTTACTTTAGGTCTCCTGGGACATTTATGTCCTTGGCTGCAGCAGATCTCCTGGGAGTCCTTCAGACTGTGGGATATACAAAGAGAAGACTTGTTGATGATCTGCCTGCCAGAATGTGGAGGCTTAAAAGGAAGTGGAGTTTGAGGAGAGATGAGGACTCCTGCATCCACTGGGATCCTTGGGGTTCCCCAGTGCTGAGGTTATTTGGGCAGGTCTTTGCCTCTTGCCCTGGGAGCAGGAGATTCCTGGGAGACCTTCTGAGGGTAGGGATTGCAACAGATCTCCTGGACATCTTCAGACTGAGGGTCATCAGAGGGGTGGAGAGGTTGATGATCTGCCCTGAAGGAAGACACAGGCCAGAAGGGCTGAGAAGACAGTTTAATCTTTACCGTTTGATTAGAAATTTCTGATAATGTCTACTATACACATTTTTTATGACTGCATTTACTTACAATTTTTTCTTTATTTGTTTCTGTCTGTATTACTTGTCTGTAATTAAATGGAAGTACTAGAATCATCCACCCTAAATGATCACTTTCTTTTCATTGTCCACAAGAACTAATATTTCTTCTTTATCTTGATAAACTTTTCTGTTGAAACTTTCCTGTGAGCTATTTGTTTGACTTACTGAGTTTTTAAATTTGACTTTTTTTCACATGAGTTTCCTCAAGAAATTCTCTTTGTTAATTTTCATTTGCAAATCTTTAATTGATTTAGCTAATCCATTCATTTGTTTGTTTGAGGTTTCCTGCTCCTCATACAGTGATTTCTTCATGTCTTCTTTTCATTCCTAGAATATACTTTTAAGCCATGTTTTAAGTCAATGCGACGTGCATTAGCTAAAATGTTTTATTCATGGAATAATACAATGGAAGTAACATTTTCTCATAGGAATATATTTTCTTGGTTATTCATGTCATCTATATTTTTGCAGTATTATCTAGCATTTTAAATTAGTGTTAGAGTGTCTTTGTGTGGTATCCATTCTCATTATTTATGCATGGGTGTTTGGATAATTGTTTGGAATTATCCAATCTGGAATTCCAGGGCAGACTCTATGAGTTACCTGTGTTGGATGTTGTGGTGATCTAAAAAATAGCACCAATATTTTTTCTCTTATCCTTAAACTGCCTATTTCAGATCTCTGAGCACTATAGCCTTGGTTGATAGAACCTTTTATTTTTTCTCTCAGAAAGATAATCTATTTTTGTTTATTTCATGAAACTCTTTTCCTTTCCATCTCCTGAAACCTAACAAAAGTATTACAGAGAAAGTGTGCTAATGGGCAGAAAACTGAAAGGTCAGGGGAAAGAGTAGATCATAGTAAATATGACACCTAGAACATGGCATTCCAAGCATCCTGACTAAATTTTATGTGAAATTCTGTATATGAATAAGTAGAAGAGATTGAATAGATTATATAAAAAAAAAATCTCAATACAAGGAGTTTTGTAGACAGTCACTTAAAGGAACAGGTGAGAGAACTGGGGAGAGAGAGAAAGAAATAGATAAGTAAATGGATAGAGACAAAGAAAGAAAGACACACACAATACACAGATATATATATATATATATATATATATATATATATATATTATATATATATAAAGATATATCTAAAGACAGAAGCAACAAAAATATGTTTTCAATCTTATCAATATTAATTTTATATTTGATATATTTAAGTAAATTGGCTTTTATTTATTTTTTATCTGCTTAGCCATCCCTATGATTAATTCTAGCAGTGATGAATAATGTATGGCACCTCATTATATTTTAGCATTTGCAGTAGATCATTTACATTTCATTGAGTCTGTGGAATTTTAGCTTCCCAGATATATACTACTGAAATTTTAATTAACAATTAAAACTTTGAATACTAAAAGGAAGATGTTTTTTTAATGATTAAGAGGCCTTTAACATTCATATGATTCAGCTACTTGGACAAACCAAGCCTGTGCTTACCCAAGTGATATAATCAAATATTCTTCTCAAATGATCTGGCTAAGATATTTTTAAAGAGTGATGCACATATATATTCACATAAAATATTGCATGATTGGGTATAATGGAAGAAATTAATGAATGAAATTTATGATGAGTGTCAGCAGGAATATTATTTTAATGAGAACTGAGGAATGGTGTGATGATTCATAGAAGATAGTTAGAAGATTCTGTATTTTATGTTCATTTGCAGCTCTTTAGAGAAAATCATGAACAGATAAATCTTGTTGATGGCCCAGAAAGCAATATTTGTCTATTTCTTAAGCGAGTGAAAATGGACTGCTTTCCAAATCCTATTGGACAGCTCACAACTAGATGTCAATGCATTTTCTCATTAATGGTTTAAAGAAAAAGAATAGTACCTTTTTAGATTTGTTTCATTACATTTTCTTTTACTTTTACATTTTAACGTACATTTTTTATTCACTTGGTGTGTTTGTGACATGTGTGTGTGTGTGTACAGACCAAGGTCAACATTGTGTAAACATCTTCCTTAGTCACTCCTGGTTTATGTTTTACAGTTTGAGGAAGACACTATAAGAAATGTGGAACACACTGATTCAGCTATACCAGTCAATAAGACTAATAACTTCCCTTTCTTGTTTCTTGGAGCTGAAATTTTGTGTATGTACTGGAAAGCTTTTCTGTTATGTGATAGATGGGACTCAAAAGTAGATTCTCATGACCAGGCACCAAGAAACTTAGTGATTGATCTCTTTCCCAGATCCATTATGATTTGTTATATTTTCTTTGTTTGTTAAGGCAAGTTTATTAATTACTGTGAGATTTGTAAGTAGGAGTGAGGATAGAGTGGGCAGCATTAACATGTCATTGCCACACATATGGCTATCAGAGGACAAATTTCAAGAATGACCTGTGAGTTTAGAAAAAAATTAGGGAGACTAAGGAAAATGTCCAATTAACCATCAATTTGGGAAGAGGAATGGCAATGTGTTTTTAGTAGAAATAAAGATAGAATATTAAGAACAATATTTTAAGGAAAAATGAAATAAGTCAATTCCTGTTACATTCTGTACTGGGTAAAAGTAAAGCCTGAGGCAATGAGGCTCATGGCCAAAGGCTTTGACTAGTGATTCCTCATATACAAGCAGCCTTATTTTTGATAACCAAAAGCTGGAAACAAGCCAGATGTCAATGATAGAAGCATGGATAAAAACAATGTGGCTCATTCACACAATGGAATACTACTTAGTTCTTAAGAATGAGGATATGCTGAGTTTTGCAGGCAAATGGATGGAACAAGAAAATATCATCTGTGTGAGGTAATTTAGACCCAAAAGGACATGCAAGGTATGTACTCACTAGTAAGTGAATATTAGCCAAAAATAAATAAATAAATAAATAAATAAATAAATAAGTAAATAAATAAATAAATAAAATTTAAAAAAAGTACAGAATACCCAAGATACAGTCCACAGAACTGAAAAAGGTCAACAAGCTGAAGGGACCAAGTGAGAATGCCTCAGTCCCAGATGGGAGGGAGAATAAAGCAATCACAAGTAGGGAGGGAGGGAGGAAACTGGGAAAGAAAGTTGACAGGGGTGCGGGCATGTGTGACCTGATCTGTCATTGGATAAAAGGACTGAGTGAAAAAGAACTGATGCCCTGAGGACCAGCAGAAAAAATGGAAACAGGCAATCCCATGAGGTAGGAGGTTAGGGGCACCCTCCAGAATGCACCAGAGACATGGGAGGTGAGAGACTCTCAGGACTCAAAGGGAGGGATGAGGGACTTTAGATGAAATGCTCTACAGTAGGGAGAGGGAACTTATAGAGTCCACCTCCAGCAGAAGACAGGTCATCAAGTGAGGGAGAGAGTTGCCACCCCACAATCGAAACTCTGATCCATATTTGTTCCTTTCTGAAAGAATTGCCGGGATAAAAATGGAGAGGAGCCTGAGGAAAAGAAGGTCCAGTGACAGGCCCAAAGTATGATCCAGCTCAAGGGAGGTCATGAGGTCTGACACTATTACTGAGGCTATGGAGTACTAGCAAAAGGGGATCTATCATGACCGTACTCTGGAAGACCAAACAAGCAGCTCAAAGAGTCAGATGCAGATATTTTCTTCCAACCAATGGACAGAAGTTGCTGACCCCTGTGGTTGGATTAGAGAAACGCTGGAAGAAGCTGAGGAGGAGAGCAACCCTATAGGAGAACCAGCAATCTCAATTAACCTGGACCCCTGAGGTCGTTCAAACACTGGACCACCAATCAGGCAGCATACACCAGCTAATATGAGGCCACCAACACATATACAGCAGAGGCCTGCAGGTCTGGGTTCAGTCAGAGAAGATGCATCTAACTCTCATGAGATAGGAGGCCCCTGGGAGTTTATAGGTCTTTTTGGGCAGGGGTGGGTAGTGGGGGCATCCTCGTGTAAACAGAGGGTGGGGAGGAGTTGTGGGATGTGTAACAGTCAGAGATTGGAAGAGGAGATGAATAAAATCTGGAGTGCAAATAAATAAATAAACAAATAAATAAATGACAAAAATTAACTTATAAAAAACAAACAACCCCCTCAAAGTAATACTAACACTAAATTTCTTCAAGTTCTTCCAAACTTTTGAGGAAGGAAGAATGCTTTATAATTCAGGGAAGGGACCAGGTAAGGTGGCTACACAGGTTAGAACATAACTTGCTTTTGCAGAGTATGATAATTTGGTTCCTAACTTTCATATTAAATGGTGCATAACCTTTAGTCATCCCAGCTCCAAAAGGTCAAATCCTCTTCTGGCCTACACCCCCACTCCATATAAAAGTAAATGTGGGAAAAACCGAGGGGCCCGCAGCAGCAGGCCCCAGGCCTACTCGACAGCAGCCCGGGACCTGCGAGGTGGAGGCTGCCTGGAGGCCTCCAGGCAGCCTGTGTCACATACCGGAGGAAGGTCCCAGGTTCCAGTGGCTGGAGGCTTTGGTGGCAGCAGGCCCGGCAGGCCCCAATGATACAAGGAAGTCCTTGGTTCCAAAAGGGTTTATTGTCATGGCGGATGGTGGATGGATCTGGATGTACCCCCCCAAACTCAGGGCAGACCTGGGTTAAGTAGGGAGGGAGAAAGGGGAGGTTCTGGGCCAATGCTTAATTGGCTCAACCCTCTGACCTTCATTAGTATGTAAATCTCTAGGGCCTGAGGCCTGTAGTTATACTCTCTACCTGTGCACTTTGGGAGAGGCTGTAATGGCCTACTTGACTGAATAATGTAGGTCCATGGAGACTGGACTGCTTTTGAGGACCCTGAGTTCTGGGGTCTTGGCCGAACTCCTGCCGTTTCTCCCTTGGAGTCTCGGGGTTCTAGGCCCATGCCCAGCCAAGAACCAGAATACCCTTACGCAGTCCCACAATAATCTGTAAGGGGCCTCTACTGACGTAAAACTCAAACTATAATATAAAGGATACACTTTTATTCCTGATGGATATTGGTGTAAAATCTTTCTTCAAATTCCTGAGAATAAAATCTCACTATTATTAAGAGAATTATGCATTATTTTAAGTAGGATTTATTCTAGGCATGGCTGCCTTGTTTTGCATATAAAAATCCATCACCATGAGACAACTTGTTAGCAATACAACAGCAATACATGATTAACTCAACTGCTATTGTTAAAGCATTTGACAAAACCCAGAAGTCCTTCAGGATATATTTAAAGACATAGCAGTAGGACAAAGTCAGTATAACAAAGTAAAGTCTACATATAACAAGCCTTCAACTAATAGACATAGTGAAGAAAATGCTTACCCAAGTCACTGAGAATAATGCATATACCTGTTTTACCATGCTGTAGACTCTGTATGAAAAGTCCCTGCCATAGTGCCCAACAGAGAGAAATAAAAACCATATAATTGGGAAAGCAAAAGTGACTGTTTTCTTATTTCAAAACAACATTGTGGGTTATCAAGATGACTTACCAGGTAAAGGAACTGTCACTCTGCTTAACAACTGGGGTTCAGTTCCCAGGACACATGTAATGGAAAGAGAAAACCAACTCCTACCAGTTGTTTTCTGACTTCCAAACATGTGTGTGTGTGTGTGTGTGTGTGTGTATGCACTACATGTATGCATACCTGCATATACATACACATATGCACATAACAAAATAAACAAATAAATGTGAAAACTTTCAGAAGAAAGGCAACATTGTCAGAAAGAATGATAATCCCATGTTCATTGTGAAAATAAACAAAGTGATGCAGTTAAGTATGGAAAACACTTGATTCACAAAAGTAGATCCTTCTCTTTCCATATCAACAGCAAGCCATAGGAACTAAGATAAAATAATTTTTCAAATAATTGGGATGCATAAAATACTTAGAAATACCTAAGAGATAATGGCTTGGAGAGACAGTTCAGTGGTAAAGAATGTAAACTATTTTTGGAGAAGACTGAATTTTGATCCCAGACATACATTAGCCAGCTTCTAACTACTTATAATTTCAATTCTGGGTATCTAATGTCCTCTTCTAGATTCTGTGACTATCAGCATCTGTGTAAGCTCCCATGGGTAGATATGCTCAATCATATAAATAAAATCTTTTAAAAATTAAGAGGTTTAAAATTGTTGATTTCGACAAAACAATATTAAAATTTTGAAAGAAATTAAACATGTACATACTTAGAGATAGGTCCTATGTACACTGATTGGAAAACTCACTATCATGACATACCCAAAATACTGAATACAAATTAAAAGAGATTCAAATACATGTGAAAAAATCTACAGAGTATGACCACAAATGTATTCAGACTAACCAAACTATCTTTTTACTGATTACAGCCAAACAAGAAAACCAATGACATTGAAAATGGCTGAGTGGGTAATCTGAGGTTTGTTCAAGTATAATCTTTTGAGTTCACATCTACAGTATTCCTGTAAAAGTCAGGCTTGCTGGTACATGCCAGTAGATATAACACTGTGAGGTGAACTCGTGGGCAGGTATGATAGTCACTAGTCACTGCATAGTCTTTTTGGTTAATAGTGGGTTATAAGTTCAGATTCTGTATCAAGACAAAAATCAAGTGAAAAACAATTCAAGAAGGTTTCTCAAAGTAAATCCTTCACATTAAGAGGCACATGGTTTTACAATTGCAAGTACACACACATGAATAAATATAACACACACACACACAAACAACACACACACACACACACACACACACACACACACCACGAGAAAGTATATTGGAGGAATTTTATATTTTGACTCAAAAACTATTAGTCTTAGTTAGGGTTTTAGCTGCAGTGAAGATATACCATGATCATGGTAACTCTTATAAAGGAATATACTTAATTAAGGCCAACTTATAAATTCAGTGGTTTAGGCTGCTAGTGTCTTTGCAGGAAGCATACTTTTATATACAAAAGACATACTTTCAAAGGAGAACATTCAGTGTCTTCCCTTAGGAATTTCTGCCTTATTGACTGGAAATGAACCAGACAGAAGCTTAGCATTTCTGCTAAACCAGGTGCCCAGTGAGTTTCTGGGATTTACTTGTCTCAGTCCCCAAAACTATAATTAGAGGCATGAACATCCAAGCCCAGCTTGCAGAGTGAGCATTCTTACCCCTGTTCTCCTTTGGCTTTCACATGTACATACCCACTCACTAGCTTGCACCATACACACACACACACACACACACACACACACACACACCCCGTATGTGTATGTATGTATGTATGTATGTATGTATATATGTATGTATCACATATCACAAGCAAACACACACCAAGGCAGAAGAAGGGGAGGAGCTAGAGAGATAGCTTGGTGGTTAAGAGCATTGGTTACTCTTTCAGATGACCCAAGTTCATTTTCCAGAACGAATAAGACAGCTCCCAGCCATCTGTAAGTCTTGTTCTAGAGGTTCTAAGATCCTCTTCTGGCCTCCATGTCACTAGGCACACACACGGTACACAGATATGCATGCGAGCAGAATACTCACACACAACACAGAAATAAATAAAATTGCAAAAAGGAAGCAGAATTAGAAGAAGTTGAAGTTGGCTCATTTGAATTTGTTTTGTTTTGTTTGTCACAAGATGGAGTATATATTTAATCTTCACATTGTCCTTTTCTATCTGTGTGACCTTATACAAACCAGGTTAACACATTGAACTGGTTTCCTCATCTAAAACTATAAGAATAATAACCAATACAGTAGAGAGTTTGTGAGGATTAAGTTAGTTTAGCCTTGTGCCAGTTCCTGGAACACTGTGCACAGTGAATAAACAGCAGTTATTATTATAGCTATTGTTATTGCAGTAATTAATTTTAGCTCCAGACTTCACAAAGAATATTGACAATTTGGGGCCCATCCAGAAAAGTACAGTCTGGTGAAGGGGCTGGAAACCACAACTTGTGAGAAACAATCAACAGAACTGAGGATGTTTGCCTTGGAAAAAGACAAATTTTAAGAGGAATATGATAGCTTTAAAAAAAAAAATCACCAAGAGCTTCTTTATAAAGGAGGGATTAGACATATTTGATATTGTTCTGGGACATGCAACCAAAGCCAACTCTTTACAACCTAAAAGCCAAAATGTCCAAAATCAAACTTAAATTTAATTTGACTTATTAAAAATAAAAACATCTTAAGAGATGTTTTTTTTCCTGATGTTTGATTAAGGAAATTAAATGAAGCCATTTGAAACAGTCATGAGAGGGTTTATATCAATATAAAATGAATGTACACAGCCAGCAAGATGGCTCGTGCTGTACAAAAACAAACAAAACAAAACAAAACAAAACAAAACAAAACAAAAGACATACTTTCTTCAATAAGGCCATACCCACCAATAGTGCCACTTCCTAAGCAATCAAATGTGAGCTTAGGAGGGTCATTTTATTCAAATCACAAAAGTTACCAAGCTATATGAAACCTGGCAGTATCATATAGATAAATCTAGAAGACCAGAAGAAAGATGAGGGGCCAGAAATAAAGCCCATGTTAACTAGTCATTATGCAAAATGTGACAAGGCCATTCATAAAGGATGAAGTTTTATTTACTTTTTGTTACTTTTTATTGAAAAGAATTTTTTACATAAGTTCTGACTTTGTTTTTCTCTGTGCCAACATCTCTCACATCCTTTCCACATCACTTCCCATTTGGATCTAAATCCTTTATGTTTCTCACTAGAAAAAAGAGACATCTGAGTAATAATGATTAAATAAAATAAAACAAAAACACACAAATGTATGACTAGGACAAAACAAACAACTGAAGGAAAAGAGCTGAGAAAAAGCTCAAGAGACACATATAGATGCAGACATGTTCACACACATACACACACACACACACAAACACACAGATAGACACAGGAATCCCATAAAATCACAGAACTAGAAGCCTTAATATATGTGAAAAAGAGGAGAAAAAGGAGGAAATATGAAAGAAAGAATGAAAGGAAGGATAGAAGATAAAAGAAAGGAAAGAAGGAGGATAAAAGAGAGAAGGAAGGAGGAAGGGAGTAAAGAAGGGAAGATAGGCCATTGCATAACATTACTAGAGAAAGACCCTCCAAAGATAGCACTGAGTTTGTTTTGTATTGATCATCTACCACTAGATATACGGGCTCTCCCTAAGAGTGCTTTGTATACCTCAAGAGACTCCCTTGGAGAAAACTAATTTTTTCATTTCAGAGTGGTTAGAAATGATAGGATTTATTTTCAATAAACAGGGCTGAGGAAAGTGAAAAATCAATGTACAGATGAATGAAGTAAGATCTTAGTATATCCTGTGTTTCAAAGTTAACACAATATCAATCAGGGGCCTAAAGAGACTTCAAGGACTACAACACTATAGATCTTTATAACATTGAAGTGGACTGAGAATATACAATAAAATACAACAAGAAGAAAATGCATAACTTATACTACACAAAAGTAAATAACTTTGACTTTTAAAGTAATAATAATAGTAATAATAATAATAATAAATAATAAAATTAATCAGGGAAGCAGCTGTGTGCAGAAAGGGCAGAGTGCCTGCAGAATGCTGTCTGACTCTCTTTAGGCCCCTGATTGATATTGAGTTAACTTTGAAACACAGTATATTCTTTCTTCATGTGAACATTGATTTTTCACTACCTCAGTTTTTGGTGTTGTTGATGCTGTTGTTTTGTTTTGTTTGGTGTTGTTTTTTGTTTGTTTTGTTTGTTTGTTTCCTTTTTTAAGATTGAACTAATAGAAGATTATTCCAAGTAGGGTGCTAAAAGACATTGTTTTGGTTATTTAGCATTATTTGGTGGTCATATACTTCTGATATTTTCAAGTATTTTTATTTAATCTGCTTTATTTGGATACCCAGAATATGTGAGGACAATTGCTATATGTCTGTAAGAAAACAAAAGCTACATTTTTTTCCAATCAAAGGCAAAGTTAAAATAATTCATATAAACAATTAATAGGTCTGTTAGATGATGATCATAGTCACTAACTACTTCATGAAAGAAGATAAAGTAATATTAAAAAGATATGTGTACCACCAGGACATCCATTAAAACAGACATAAAGTGACAGATGCCAGGAGGAACATGGAAATAAATAAAATGCTTTTAAAGTATATTTTAAAGCTTCTTTTACTTTTTAGAATACCATACATCATTTCTCCCTCTCCTTTCCTCTCTCCAACCTTTCTCTCTCATAAATCCTTTCTTGTATTCTTTTGAATTGTGTGTGTATGTATGTATTTGTCTGTGTGTATCTGCATGTGTCTATGTGTCTGTGTGTCTGTGTCACACTTCATTCTCTGTGAAGAAACACAATGATCCAGGCAAGTCTTATAAAACAAAGACTTTTATTTATTTTCTGAAGTCTAGTCCATGATTATCAAGGAGGGAACATGGCCTCATACATGTTACTGGAGTAGTAGCTCTAAGCTATGTTCTGTTCCACAGACCAAGAAAGAGAGAGACTGGGCATGGCATGGTTTTTGTAAACATGAAAACTCAAACCCAGTGATACACTTCTTCCACCAAGGTCATACCTAGTTCAACATGGCCACACCTCCTCATACTTGTAATTTTTCAGTCATTTATTCCCTAGTGAACAAGTATTCAAATATATGGAATAAATATATGGAAAGCATTCTTATTCAAACTATATATATATATAGTTTGAAATATATATATATATATACATATATATAAATGTTTGTATATATATAATTTATATGAATGCATATATGTATAATACACACACACATATATATATATATATATGTATACACATTTGTATTCATATATGCATATGTATACATTCAAAAATATATCCTGATTGGTCTGTATAATGTTATATGTATGTATGATTACATACATGACAATTTAATATTGAATAACCAATTCTGTGTCCTTTCCTTGGTAAAATCTTCTCCCACTCTTAGCATTCCCTAGTTGCTAATAGTTGTTCAAATCTTTTGAAGTTTCATCTATGCATACAGTATATTATATCTCTCCCATTACTCTCTCTTTCCCCTCCCACACCTGTATCATTCTTCTTTCTAGCCAGTACACTCTTTCTTTAATATCTTTTTGTGTATGTTCAAATCTCCTGAGGTTATGCATACAATGACCATATCATGCTTACAATACAACATTTCTTCCCTACCTTTTGGCTCTTACATCTTTTTCACACCCTCTTTCATAATATTTCTTTGGCCTTCAGAAGATAATAACCTTGTCCTGTGTAGGGCTGAGTTTTATTGGTCACATATTCTCATCACCTTGATAACTTACAATTCTCTGAAATTACCATCATACACTGCATGAAAAAAAAATCACACATGTGGTCCATAAAAGTTCAACTACTGTATCTCATGTGCAGTACTATGATATTTTCTGAAATCATTTGAAACTAAATCTTGTGTTTTAACAGACCTATTTCAAGGTATATTGAAATAGTCTGCGAAGCAGGATCTCCAGGAAATATTTGTACCTCTTTGATATAGGAAAACTGTTTCTAGTAGCCAGAGGAAAAAATAGTTAACCAATGTAATGGATATTATTTAATATTCCAGCCAGTAGTTTCTTTCCCACATTGACTACTGAGTTTGTGGATGAAAGACATACTCACAGACTTTATAATTACAACAAGCCTTAAGTAGCACAATAGCTAGACATGACTACTCTCCATAGTGTTAGAATTTACTTTTCTATTCATAATTCCAAGTAATTACTTAGTATTTACTATATTCCATCTTGGCTTTTCTTAACTTCAATTGGGTAGCCCTCAGGTCCATGTTCTCTTGATCCTTAACCCAGTATGGCTACTCCTTCCTCTCTCCTTTAGGTTCTTGTTCCTCAAGTCTTACTCCACCCAAGAATGTAAAATAAGATCCCACTTATTTATGTTTTTCTCAGCTATTGGCTGTCAGCATTTTTATTTATCAATCAGAATTATCTTAGGGTCAGAGACACAGGGACTACATCCAGTCTGTCTCCGGATTGGAGTGTCTATACTTAGCTTTTCAATACACAGTACATGACAAAACCTCAACAATTCTCCACTTTTGCTCCAAGAAAGGGCTTTTTTCTCAGATATAAATTAAATACAGTTATAACATGTGGAGAGCTGGTGTCACAAGATGATGGCTGGCAATCTGCCAGCCCTAGCTTGGACATTGCTGCGCCATGATCAGGGCACGTAGATCTGTGCATGTTGCTTGTACATAAGATCAAGCCGTTTGACATATGGGTGGAGCACCAATCCGGAATGGCTTCTGATTGGAGGAGACAGAGATTTAAGGGCAGGGGAGCGACGGTTGGCGGGCTTTTCGTACATTAATGGTTCCTGAGTAAACGGTGTTGAGAAGAAGTTCCTGTGTCCATTGTCTTCTGTCTGCTGGTCGGATCGGGAGGCGACAAGTAGTGGCCCGTACGGGATCTTCAGAACTCTTCACCGTCAGGGTAGCTAGCTGGTAGTTCCTAGGTAAATGGGACAAGGGCAAGTTCTCAGCAAGAGACAATTTAAGATTCCTGGCTTAGGGACAAGTTTCAAGTTCCCAGGAAATTGGGACAAGGGAAAGTTCTCAGACAAGACTATAAAGTTCCTGAGGATCAGGACAAGTTTCACCAAGCACTAATTCAGTTAGTCAGGCACTCTGAGGGTTGCTGAAAGCGAAAGGAGTGGGTCTGAAGACAGTTGAGAAATTTATGAATGAAGACTGGAGTAGTCAAAGTTATGGTGTCCTCGATTTATGAATGAAGATCAGTGAAGGATATAAACGGACAGCCTCTGAACTCTGGATAAGGGCTTTGGGTCTTCAGGGGCCTCTGCTGTATTTTGCTCTTTAGATCTTGAGTCAAGACCATTATTATCTTTGATGGTTGAGGGGAAAAATATTTCTGGGCTTTTAGATACTGGTGCCGATCATAGTATTATCAGTGTTAAAGATTGGCCGAAGGGATGGCCCAGACAAAAATCAGTACAACTCCTTAGGGGTTAGGGGTATGCTAAAGAACCTGAAATGAGCTTTCATCTTTTGTGATGGAAAAATGATGAAGTCCATAAAAGGACCTTTAAGCCTTATATCTTAGAGGTTCCTGTGTCCCTTTGGGGCAGAGATCTCATGAAAGAGTTGGGATATACCCTAACCAGTGAAAAATATTATAGCCCTCAGGCATAGGATGATGTCTGATATGGGATATATCCCGGGGAGAGGACTTGGAAGACGATTACAAGGCAGGACTCTGCCTGTGCCCACTATTCCAAGGAATGACAGGACTGGAGTGGGTTTTTCCTAGGGGCCACTGTGGAGGCATTTCCCATATCTTGGAAGTCTGAGGAGCCGGTGTAGGTTCCCTAGTGACCACTTCCCTAGAAAAATTACAAGCAGTGCATTCTTTAGTTGCAGAACAATTAGAATTAGGACATTTGCAGCCATCTACATCTCCTTGGAATACTCCAATTTTTGTTATTAAGAAAAAAATCAGGAAAGTGGAGATTATTACATGATTTGAGAGAAATTAATAAGCAGATGGTGATTATGGGTCCTGTCCAGAGAGGTCTTCCATTATCCTCTGCGCTGCCCAAGAATTGGCCTGTGATTGTATTAGATATCAAGGATTTTTTTTTCTCCATTCCCCTATATGAAAAGGACACTGTTAGTTTTGTCTTCACTGTTCCTTCTTTAAACCATTGTGAACTTGATAAGAGATTGGAATGGGTTGTCCTACCTCAGGGTATGGCCAATAGTCCTACTATGTGTCAGCTATATGTTGATGCGGCATTAAAAGAGGTTAGACAAAAATTTTTAAAAGTGAAAATATGTCATTATATGGATGATATTCTTATTGCTGCACTAACTGATCAACAGCTAGATGATGCCTATCTTGCTATTATTTTAACCCTTAAAAGGATGCATTTGATAATTGCCCCAGAGAAGGTACAAAAGGATTTGGTTGTTAATATTTAGGAACAAAGATATTTCCAGAGACTGTTATTCCCCAAAAGATGCAAATTTGCACAGATGATTTGTGTTCTTTAAACGATTTTCAGAAGTTGCTAGGAGATATTCAATGGCTGAGACCTTATTTGCATTTATCTAATAAACAGTTGCAGCCCCTATATGATATTCTTCCTGGTGAGCCTGATTTAAATTCACCCAGACAACTTATAGAAGAAGCTTGAGATGCATTAGTATTAATGGAAAAGAGCTTACAAGATGCAGTCTTGAGGTGCAGAGATGAGACTCAAGCTATATTACTAGGCATTTTGCCCACCAAGAGTCAACCTACAGGGTGGTTTGGCAAGGAGCTCCATTATTGTGGGTACATCCTAGAATTTCTCTGGCTAATACACTTTCCCATTATCCTACGACAGTTGCACAACTTGCCATGCAAGGACTTCAGCAGTGTGTTCAGTATTTTGGATGCCAACCAGAGAAATTAATTATACCTTATATGGCTCAACAATTTGAAGTGTTAACAGTTACAATAGATGAGTGGGTTGTGTTAAGATGCATTTTTAATGGCTACATAGATAACCATTTACCTAAGGATCCTATTTTACAACTGGTTACTATGCATCCTGTAATTTTTCCAAAAGTTACCAAACAGATTCCATTACAGAATTGCCCTCTTATATTTACTGATGGTTCTAAGAATGGATGTGGAGCCTTTTTTGTTTATGGTCATCAGCCAGTGGTGATCCAGTTTCCATCAACCTCCCCCCAAGTAATTGAGTTACAGATTGTTATAAAAGTATTTGAACAGTTTACAGGCCCCTTCAATTTGCTATCAGATAGTCAATATGTAGTGAATATTTTAAAGTCCTTGGAAGTGGTTGGAAAAAAAAATAAAGTGGTTGAAATCAGTTATCTGTAATTTGTTAGTGCAATTACAAAATTTGATTTGGAATCGTACAGCTCCCTTTTTTGTTCAACATATTAGAGCACATACTGGATTGCCAAGCCCTCTAGCTGAAGGGAATGATGAAGTGGATAAAGCCTGCAAAGCTTTTTCGGGTTTTTTTGCCCTCTCTTCCTTGGAGTTGACTGCCTATTTTCATAAACGATTTCATGTTAATTCTAAGACTTTGTCCTCTAGGTTTGGCATCTCCCAGGCAGACGCCAGGGATATAGTAAAATCCTGTCAAGCCTGTGCTCCATTATTGCCACAAATTAGCATAGGGATTAATCCCCAGGGGTTACACCCACTCCATTTGTGGCAAATGGATGTTACTCATTTTTATGAATTTGGAAAGTTAAAGTATATACATGTTTCCATTGATACTGTCAGGAGTGATGTATGCTTCCCTGTAATTAGGGGAAAAGGCACGCCATGTTATTGCCTATTGCTTTGAGGCCTGGGCAGCGTGGAGCATGCCGAAAGGCTTAAGACTGATAATGGACCAGCATACACCTCTGCCTCTTTTACAAGTTTTTGTAAAATGATGGGAATCCACTTAAATCATGGATTTCCATATAACCCTCAAGGACATGGCATTATTGAGCATGCTCATCGCACCTTGAAATAATGTCTTATTAAACAAAAAGGGGGAATTGCTTCTGGGCATTCTCCCTGAGAGAGATTGGTCATAGCTCTTTTTACTTTAAATTTTTTGACTGAAGATAAGCAGGGGCACACTGCTGCTGATCGGCATGTTAATCCTGATTCTTCATATAAAGGTGTAGTGATATGGAAAGATATTTTGACAGGAAAATGGAATGGCCCTGATCCGGTATTGGTGTGGGTGAGAGGCTCTGTTTGTGTGTTTCCACAGAAAAATCAACAACTGATTTGGATTCCAGAATGCTTGACCCAACGAGTGAAAGATCTTTTAGAAGAAAAAGAAGATGAAGGGCATGATCCTGGTTGTGATGATTAATAGCCAGATGAGAGCTGGAATTTTGTTGCTGATGGAAATAGCCCAGCTTGGCTATCAGTGGAAGTATACAGGGTTATGTGTCACCTCGGTACCTTTTTAATGCTAGTTATGCTGCACAGTTGTCACGAAATCTCAGTATCTTATCTTACAGAAAACTGGCAAAACAGATTAGACATGCTGCTTCGGGAGCTGAGACAGTCCATCATTGACATCAATTCCACCCATATGGATGTTTCCTTAGCCAGTGGAATAGTGGATTGGGTTCTTCAAGCAGCTTCCCATTTGAAGGAATGGGTGGGATTGAGAGGTTTGGCTCTGTGTCTCATCCTTATCAGTTGCCTAGCATTCTGGTGCTTATGCCGCATGAGAAATCATCACACTCATAATCAGGCTCTGATTACACAAGTATTTGCAGCAGTAGAAATTGGACAATCCCCTCAGGTGTGACTTGGCATGCTAGAGAAGTAGTCAATGACGGGTAAGACTCCTTGGACATGTTACCAACCTAAGACAGGGATCAAACCAAAGCTGTTTGTACCCCAAAGATGGGTAAGGAACATTGTTGCAAGGGGCAACCTAAGACAGGCATTCTCTCTGCCAAGATTTAATAAATAAGGGGGAATTTTGGAGAGCTGGTGTCACAAGATGACGGCTGGCAATCTGCCAGCCCTAGCTTGGACATTGCTGCGCTATGATCAGGGCATGTAGATCTGGCATTACTGAGCATGCATATTGCTTGTACATAAGATCAGGCCGTTTGACATATGGGTGGGGCATAATCCAGAATGGCTTCTGATTGGAGGAGACAGAGATTTAAGGGCGGGGAATGACGGTTGGCAGGCTTTTCATACGTTAATGGTTCCTGAGTAAACGGTGTTGAGAAGGAGTTCCTGTGTCCATTGTCTTCTGTCTGTTGGTTGGATCGGGAGGTGACAATAACAGTTGTGCAAATTATAAGGTATTATATACATTTATAATACCCAGTCCATTATATATGGCAAATTAGTGTTTTATCATCTATCCTAACTTAAGGAATTTATATTTCTGTACCTCAATCATCTTTGATTTTAATATGTGTTAACCATCTGAAAACTATCCTTTTACATCTAGAGCATCTTCAATGCTGAAGATCTTAAGTTTAATCATGAGAATATGACTAGTCTTCAAACACATCAGAGATTTAAAAGGTATATATATATTTTAGTACACGGGATTGTAACTTTCAAAATTTAAACAATTAGTAGAGAGTGCTTACTACCTGGATAGTCCCCAATATTTATTAATTATTGAGTGTCTATCTTTAGGTTTCTGGATCAGAACTTCTGACAGATCTTGAATGAAGGAGGAATTATGAAGGACTAACTTACCATGTGTTGGTAGAGATTAGCTTTCAAATATACTGCATATGTTTGTCCTTTTTAGATCCAGTTCTCTCTGTAGATGAAATTGGGGCATTTCTTGGGGCTACCTTACCACAGTAATTCCACTTTGAGGCATTGATACTCAATATCTTTTTTGAAGTAGATTGAGGAGTAGATCTGTCTCATAATCAAAAGTTATTTTTAACGATGAAATGGACATAGTACTACCTGAGGACCCATCTATACCATTCCTGGGCATATACCAAGAAGATGCCCCAACATGTAATAAGGACATATGAACCACTATGTTCATAGCAGCCATATTTACAATAGCCAGAAGCTGGAAACAACCCAGATGTCCCTAAACAGAGGAATGGATACAGAAAATGTGGTACTTTTGCACAATGAAATACTACTCAGCTATTAAAAACAATGACATCAAAAATATGCAGACAGATGGATGCATCTAGAAAATATCATCCTGAGTAAGGTAACACAGTTACAAAAGAACACACATGGTATGTTCTCACTGATAAGTGGATATTCTGCAAAAAGCATAGAATGCCCACAATACAACTCACAGATCACATGAAGCTCAAGAAGAAGGAAGGACAAAGAGTAGATGCTTCATTCCTACTTAGAAGGAAGGAACAAACTAATCAAGGGAAGTAGAGGATGGGAGAGACTTGGGAGGAAGAAAAGAGGTGGAGTGGAAAAAAGGGGAAGGATCAGGGAGGAGATGTAGGAGATGTACAGAGGGTCAGGAAATTGATCACAGGTGTGCAGCAATGAGGGATGGAGAACTGGTGGTATCAACCAGAAAGTTCCAAATGCCAGGAAATCACGAGCCTCCCAGGACCTCATGGGTATAACTTTGCCTGAAAGAATCCACAAAGGCGAGGGAGAACCTGTCGAGAACATATCCAGAGGTTAGACATTGCCCCTGTTCAGGGATTGGGCCACCCACCCATCTCCAAAATTTTAACCAGAATTGCTCCTGTCTAAAGGAAACACAGGAAAAAAGAGTAAAGCAGAGACTGAAGGAAAGGCCACCCAGAGACTTCCCCACCTGCAGGCATCACACATGCAGACACCAAATCCAGACACTATTGTTGATACCAACGAGTGCTTGCTGACAGGAGCCTGATAGAGCTGTCTTTGATAACTCTGCCAGATGTCGACAATACAGATACGGATGTACACACCAAACATTGGAATGAGCATAGGACCACAATGGGAAGTGAGGGCTAGGACTGAAGGAGCTAAAGGATTTGCAATTCCATAGAAAGAACAACAATATCACCAAACAGAACTCCAAGCTCCAGGAACTAAACACCAACTAAGAGTAAACAGGGTACCTGGCACCAACTGTATGTGTAGCAGGGATTGCCTTATCTAGCATCACTGGAGTGGTGCTTCTTGGTTCATTGGAGGCTTGATGACCCAGGATAGAGAATACTAGGACACTGAGCCAGAAAGGGTAGGAGGTTGGGAGCACCCTCACAGAGGCAAGGGAGGAGAGTTGATAGGGGCTTGTGGAGGGAAACTGGAGGGATCACATTTGAAATATAAATAAATAATAAAAAGGTTTAGTATTAGTAGTTAAGTGATAAACCAATGAGGTCCTAAAAGGAAATAGATAAAAAATAAAGAAATGATTTTAAATGCCATATTCTGTGGATCTCTGACACTTTTGAAGACCATCTCTCTATATAAATGTGGGGCGGGGCTGTGGGAAGCAGCTGGGTGCCTGGTTGAGCAAGCCTTGAACCCGGACCTTTACCAGGACGCAGGTGTTGGGCGCTGCCCCAGGCCCTGGTTCTTTTCATTCAGCTTCGGCCCTCCACAGCCTCTCCCAAAGAGAGGTCTATCAGTCACGAGGAACAGTGCCTCAGGCCCTCCCACATGTAGATGAGGCATCTCTAAGCTCTCTGACCAAGCCAATAGGCATTATCTGCCAGACCCTAACCCACATGCAGATGAGGTATCTCTAAGCTCTCTGACCAAGCCAATAAGCGTTATCTGCTGTCAGACCCTAACCCACCCTGAAACTGTATATAAAGGCTCTATTCGGGAGAAGTAGAGGTGTGTGTTCGAGAATCATCTTGGTGTCCTGGAGTCTTTGTCTCAAGAGCTGTAACACTTGGAAGAGATCCGCTCTCCCGGAACCTTCCTGGGGCACCAAGCTGCTTCCTTGCCTGCTAGCCGGCTTCTATCGGCCCAGCCCGGGCGGCTCAGCGTGGAGACACAGGTGCAGCACCTGGGAGTAACCGAGCTGTGACAGCGGGGACTCGAGCAGACGCTGCAGCGGAGGCAGGCAATCTCTCCTCCCTGCTTGCACCCGCACCCTTTTGGCCCAGACCTCTCACACCAGGCTGGGCTGAAGACTAACAGACAGTGGAGACGTGGGTAGAGGACCCTCCCGCTCTCACTCTGTCCTCAGCCGGGAGATCATCGTGGGACCACCCTCCAGAACCGGGGACCCCCACAGCTGGCGCCTCAAATGTGGAACACGAACAGCCACGCAGCCACAGGAACTGAGACCACGGAAAGGTAAGCCCCCCCAACTCTGAAGATCTGTTATTTCCTCCTGTGTTTTCAGTCAGAGCCATCGCGAGGATTTAAATAAGCCAAAGGAACAACTGACGCCTTCTGGCCAGAGCCACTCTCTGGTGTTGGTTGAAGGTTCCTCTGGCCTCTGCTTGAATCCCGACAGCCCACAACGGGCGTTGGCAAAGACTCTCTATCTAGACCCTCTCTAAAAAACAAAAAGAATAAATCTGGTGACGCAGCAACCATTTAAAAGCCACAGGGCGGTTTGCCAGAATCCTGAAATCTGCGGCAAGGCTTAGCATTTTGGATCTCTGTGGAATCCCCCAAAGCCGTCAGGCTAAGGGAATGTTCCCTTTGAACAAAGTGCTTTCTCCTCTTTTCTATCATGGGCAACTCAACATCATATAAGAAAGCACCCCAGGCCAGGCAAATATGCTCCCTACTAAAGTCTCATGGGATAAAAATAACTAAGAAACAAGCTTCCTTGTTTTGGGAGGAAGTCCTTCAGATAGCGCCATGCATGGCTGAGGAAAATATTTACAGTCCAGACTCATGGAGCAGAGTAGCTTCCCTTATCAAAAACAGAGATAAAAAACCTTCTTGTGAGTTTTTGCCGATCTTAGCCGCAGTTCGGCAGTGCATAGGGCCATCTAAAATTGGACAGACTGAGAACAATGTAGCTCCTGAGCCTTGTCAGTCAAATGAACCCAAAGAGCAAGGTCCTAAAAATCACCCTATTTCAGACCTTGAAGCCCTTACCCAACTAATAAGAGAGATAAAGTCTATCTACCCACCCCTCCGGCCATATGCCTTGGAGGAAATGCCAAACAAACCATCTGCTCCTCCTGCTCCTCCCTCCCCCACCCAAAGGCAAGGCTCCATTGAAATACCAAAGGAGTTCTTACCTGCCCCTCCCCTTACTCCAACTCCTATCCAACCAAAGAGAGATAAATCCCTTCCCCCTTCTCCAAGCTGCAAGAGAGAGAGGCCTTCAGAGCCTGCAGATAAAAGCCCACCAAATTCCATAGCCCCTTGTACTCAACCGTCAACCACTCAACAACTTTGCAATTTCAGGGACTCTCATAAAACTAACCCGCCTCCTAATTACTCAGGAGTCTGATATAGAACTTAAAACCTCAAACTGCTCGAGCCTTCCCCGTTAATATCAATCCCACTCGAGCTAGACCACTTAACTGGTACCCATTCCAAGCCTCAGACCTAAAAGAGCTCAGGCAAGCAGTGAAGGAAGATGGTATTCATGCACCATGGACAAAATCTCTCCTACAGAGCCATGTTGCCAACTTAAACACTCCCCAAGATTGGCGAGATATTTGCCGTTCTGCTCTTCCTGGTCCAATGTATCTAGAATGGGAGGCTTACTATCGTGATGAATGCCTTCAACAAGTCAGGCAAAACCTAGCCAGGGGCGATGACACCCCATGGACTTTTAAAGAACTCTTTGGCCAGGAAGATTTCTCTACTGGAGCACAGCAAGCTAACCCAGCCAGCGGGATACTATGAGCAAGTCTGTCTGTGTGCCATTCAGGCCTGGAACAGGCTAACTCCACCCTCAGGGTCACAAGACCCTGCCTACTCCCTGCTATCCCTCCATCAGAAGGCTGGAGAATCCCTATCTGATTTCATTCTCAGAACTAAAATAAGCTTAGAAAGAAAAATCTCCAACCCCACAGCTAGAGACCTTCTTCTTAAATCCATTGTTTGGGAAGGCATGACTTCTGAGTCCAGGCTAGCTTGCCAGGGTCTCCGGGAAGAGCATCCTGATAGGTGGATTGTGGCAACCCGAGAAATAGGAACCGAATCACACCAGGTTGCATCCATAGCTCAGGCATTTGTGGCAGCAGTAAAAACAAAAGGAGTCTGCTTCAGATGTGGAGAGGCAGGACATTGGAGGGACGAATGCCCACTAAACTCCCCTCCTATAACAAATTCTATTCCCGCTAAGACCATCTGTCCCCGCTGTAGAAAAGGTTTCCACTGGAGGAGGCACTGTACCTCTCGATATGATAAGGATGGTAAGCCACTAGAGCCTTTAAACTTCAAATGGGGCAACCCTCAGCCCCGACAGTAAGAGGGACAACTACTCCCGTAGAGGCCTTATGGGTGTCTAGCATCTCAGAAGGCTCCCACCCAAAGTTAACTATTAAAATAGATGATAAACCATTCAAGTGTCTTATTGATACTGGGGCAGATAGGACAATCTTAAGACAGCAAGAGATCCCGCAAGACTGGCAACTGGTCCCTGGGCCCCAGCTCCTAGGCATAGGGGGTACCTCTCACGCATGTATCACCAAACAGACCTATAGGTGGGAGGACCCAGATGGGGCTACAGGCTTCATACGTCCCCTGGTGGCTCAAGTAACCACCAATCTTTTAGGGAGAGATATCTTAGAGGCCTTAGATGTGGTTCTTACCACTCAACCAGAAAGAGACCACATTAAGACAGAGGATATTACTTATGAAGAAAATAGTACCCAAGGAGACCCAAAAAATCTTCCTCTAAATCACCCCCAATTCTAGGGGCCACTGTTAGATTTAATACTCCCTGCCTTGACTGGCTCTCTGACGAAGCCATATGGGTTCCACAGTGGCCTCTATCAAGGGAGAAACTTACAGCCCTCAGAGAACTCGTAGAGGAGCAGCTATCTCTACAACACATCCGCCCCTCCCGCAGTCCATGGAACACCCCTGTGTTTCCTATAAAAAAGAGCTCAGGGGGTGGAGACTATTGCACGATTTGAGGGCAATTAACAAAACCATGCGAATCTGGGGCTCCCCGCAAAGAGGGTTACCCCACATCTCAGCTATTCCTGCCAATGTTCCCCTATTAGCAATAGACATAAAAGACTGTTTTTTTTTCCATCCCTCTCCACCCCCGGGACTGTGAACGCTTTGCATTCTCAGTGCCCCCATTAACAACTCTGGCCCAGCCTCACGATATGAATGGACTGTTCTTCCCAGGGAATGGCTAACAGTCCTACCATTTGCCAGGAGGCTGTAGCCACTGCTTTAAAACCCTATTTAGACAAGGGGCTAAACATCTATCATTACATGGATGACATTTTGGTAGGGGGAGATGCTTCTACCTCCCCTCCCAACTTAAGGACCAGCTAATACCTTCCCTATCTGTCCTAGGATTCAAAATAGCCCCTCACAAAATCCAACTTATTCTTCCCATTGCATTTTTAGGAACGGAGATCTCCCTTACTTCAATACGTCCCCTCAAACCCACCCTTTCTTTCCCTCAAAAATTAACTCTTGCCTCCCTCCAGAGCTTCTTGGGCAACCTTAACTGGCTTCGACCCTGGCTCCACCTTCCCACAAGCACCCTTCAACCCCTCTTTAACCTCCTGAAAGGAGATAAAAGTCCCTCCTCCCCAAGGACACTGTCCCCAGAAGCAGTCCAAGCCCTAGATTCTGTCAATTCAGCCCTAAAAGATATGGCTCTTGCCAGGTATGACCCAACTATACCTGCACATCTCCTTATCTTTAACTCCTCCCCTACGCTTGTAGGAGTCCTTTATCAACCTCAGGGGGTACTAGAATGGCTCCATACCCAATGGGTGGTGCACCCCGAATCTTAAATGAAGTGGATGCACTTGCCAACATGATTAAAACTGGCAGGGATAGAGCCCTACAAACCCTAGGAAAAGAACCTGACATTCTTGTCACCCCATTCTCCCTCTCTGATGTTCAGTGGCTGATCAAAAATCATTCCCACTTTGCTATCAGCTTAATAGGATTCCCAGGACAAATTGACAACCATTATCCTAATGAAAAATGGGCCTCTACCCTCCCTCTGTTGCGATGGCTACCCCCAAACTATTCTCAAGAGAGCCCATAGCAGGAGCTCCCTCAATATTTACTGACGGGGAAAGAGGGAGCTGCGGCAGTAATATATCACTTCCTGAGGAAGGACCCCCTATCCTCAGATTCAAAGAGCTTCTCCACCACTCCCCCCAATATAAAGAACTATATGCACTTACATAGCTCTAAAAGAAGTCAAAGGCCCCTTAACTCTTTTCAGACAGTGTATATGCTGTCAATTTGCTTCCCTGGTTGTCAAGATCATTTGTCAAACTAGATGACAACTCACTTCCCCCTCTACTCATACAGGTCTCCTCCCTCCTACAGCAGAGAGCCTCCCTCATCTATATCCAGCACATATGATCTCACAGTCCCCTGCCAGGTCCTATATCTGAGGGGAATGCACTCGCTGACCAAACTGCCTCAACAGGGACATTCATAGCCTCCACTGAGCAAGCAGACCAATTTCATTCACGCACACACACAAATCTAAAGGGGCTTCATGCTCGCTTCCCCCATCCCCCTTGCTCAGCTCCAAAGGATAATAAAAACGTGTGCCTCTTGTGCATCCCTCATTACCACCCAGCTTTACAAACCATGGGCCACCAATCCAGAGGCCTCAAATCTAATGCCTTATGGCAGATTGATGTTACCCATGTTCCCCAATTCAGTAGACAGAAATATGTTTTTGTAACCGTAGATACCTACTACACATTTTAATGGCTACAGCCCATACTGGTGAAAACTCAAAAAGGTTAATTTACCATATGCTCTCTACCTTTGCCATCATGGGCATTCCTCAACAGATAAAATCTGACAATGGCCTGGCCTTTATTAGCGCCCAATTTAAAACTTTCTGCGCACAGTGGGAAATTGCCCATCATACGGGAATTCCCCACAACCCTCAGGGCCAAGGAATAATAGAAAGAACACACCAGACCCTGAAGGCCCAACTCCTGAAACAACAAACCACCACTTATCCCCCCAATGTACAATTAATGATTGCTCTGACAACCCTAAACATATTTAACATCTACAAAAACTCCAAACACCCTCCTATTTCCCTCCATTGGCACACACCAAAATTAGCTCCCCCTATCCTAGTACGATGGCGAGATCCTTTGGATGGAATTTGGAAGGGGCCAGACCCCCTCCTCACAACCGGGAGAGGTTTTGCTTGTGTTTTTCCACAGGACCAGCCCAAGCCTATCTGGGTCCCTGCTCAAAATGTCCGACACCACCCCACCAACCAAGAAGATGGCCCGCCTCTCACTAACAGATGAAGAACCAAGAAGGGGGAAGAGAAGGCAGAGGAGATGCCATGCACAGAGGAGCAGCAGGATTTCCTGGAAGGATATCCATGACCTGGTGACAGCTGCCCAGGCCATGTGCCCTCCACAAGCCCCTCTCTCCTCTATTCTCTTGGCTGTTTTTGTCATCCTTCATGCTAACTCTGCTACCGCCCAGTCTCTCCCTAGGCTTCCCAACACCTACCATTGGAGATTCTATGCTAGGGAAACCTACAATGGACACAACAAAGTTATAGGAACCCAGGACTGCCCACTTAAAGGATGTCAAACCAGGATTGAGATTCCCCTACACCCAGAATCCATCTCCACTATCTCCAGCCCTTTTCTCTGCTTTCCTTACCGAAACACAGGTGAATGCCTCCAGGAGGTCTCCACATATGGAGGTTGCCGATATTGGAGCTGCAGGATGGAATCCACCAGTCGAGGTGGCACCATGCTCACCAACCTTAAAACTCAATTTCAGCTTTCCATCAGTGATCCATGGAATGAACGTTGGCGAACCGGAGTCATGGGTAAACTTTACTCCAGTGGCTATGCCAGATACCCCATAGCTGACCTACACATCTCCCGTGAACTTGTCCCTGCCCCCAAATCCACCTTTACCCATGCTAATATTATCCAACAGGAAAACCAGTCTCAAGAGGAACTACAAACTACCCTCTCCTGGCTACAGTACATCCAATATGCAGCAGACCTCCTTCCCTTAACGACCCACCCCAATTCCTCCCAATGCTTTTTCTGTGCCTCTCTCTCCCGACCATTATTAACAGCTGTTCCCATTAACTTTTCCCTTTATGACCTCCACGGACCCCTGCCTGCAAGGAAAGCACAAGACCTTCCTCTCTTTGACCTAACTCCACCTCTTTGCCTTGTAGGACCCTCCTCAAAACCCCATCTCACATGTGCCCATGACATCACCATTACCAACTCAGTATGTGTTAACATTCCCGCTCTCCTCTGGTGCAAAGGCACTGTAGGTGCCTGTATTAACCCTCATTTTCAGGGCTCCTGCGCCCCCGTGATCGTTGTCCCCAGGTTTATCTCTACGAAACTGAAGAACTCGCCTTACAGATGGGAGGAAGCCGAAAGAAGAGAGAGATCTTCATCCCTCTGCTCATTGGACTAGGCCTTGCTGTCTCACTTGGTGCTACTGGAACTGCTGGAGCAGCCCTTGTCCAAACACAGCATCTGGCTGGCGACTTCCAGGACAAGCTTGACCAGGCAATGGCCTCTACTACAGACAGCCTTGAATCTCTTCAACGCCAGATAACCTCGCTAGCAGGAGTTGCTCTCCAAAACCGGAGAGCCCTAGACTTGTTAACTGCCGAACATGGGGGGACTTGCGTTTTGCTGGGGGAGGAATGTTGCTTCTATGTCAATGAGTCTGGGCTGGTAGAACAAGATGTACAAATGCTCAAAGAGCTCCGGGGGAACCTCCGGGCACGCTATACTCCCAATACCCCTACCCCTTGGTACTCTAACCCTTGGTGGCTTGGATTCTTCCCCTCCTTGGCCACATACTAGCCATTGGAACTTTACTTCTCCTGGCACCCTGCCTCATTCAGTTTCTAAAGCAGCAGATAAGTAGAATTGCAAAGGTAACTATCAATCAGGTCTTGGTTCAGTATCAAACTCTTCCCAACATAGGAGATACTTATTCTGATGACACCTCTCCTTTATAAAAGAAAAAGGGGGAGTTTTGGGGCGGTGGGCTGTGGGAAGCAGCTGGGTGCCTGGTTGAGCAAGCCTTGAACCCCGGACCTTTACCAGGACGGCAGGTGTTGGGCGCTGCCCCCAGGCCCTGGTTCTTTTCATTCAGCTTCGGCCCTCCACAGCCTCTCCCAAAGAGAGGTCTATCAGTCACGAGGAACAGTGCCTCAGGCCCTCCCACATGTAGATGAGGCATCTCTAAGCTCTCTGACCAAGCCAATAGGCATTATCTGCCAGACCCTAACCCACATGCAGATGAGGTATCTCTAAGCTCTCTGACCAAGCCAATAAGCGTTATCTGCTGTCAGACCCTAACCCACCCTGAAACTGTATATAAAGGCTCTATTCGGGAGAAGTAAAGGGGTGTGTTCGAGAATCATCTTGGTGTCCTGGAGTCTTTGTCTCAAGAGCTGTAACACTTGGGGAGAGATCCGCTCTCCCGGAACCTTCCTGGGGCACCAAGCTGCTTCCTTGCCTGCTAGCCGGCTTCTATCGGCCCAGCCCGGGCGGCTCAGCGTGGAGACACAGGTGCAGCACCTGGGAGTAACCGAGCTGTGACAGCGGGGACTCGAGCAGACGCTGCGCAGCGGAGGCAGGCAATCTCTCCTCCCTGCTTGCACCCGCACCCTTTTGGCCCAGACCTCTCACACCAGGCTGGGCTGAAGACTAACAGACAGCGGAGACGTGGGTAGAGGACCCTCCCGCTCTCACTCTGTCCTCAGCCGGGAGATCATCGTGGGCCACCCTCCAGAACCGGGGACCCCCACAATATAACATAAGTGAATTATTAAACATTGATTATTTTAGCCATTTACTATATGAATATCCTTAAAATCATTTTATTGTAACTAATTAAGTAGAATCTAATATGAGTTTGACTGATTATTAGCTTTCATTACTTAATTATTCTGTATGACTTGCAATAGCAGCTATTAAAATGACTGAGCCTAATTCTTGTATTCTTTAATGATTGTCATAGGCACAATGTCTATCGAAAAGTAACAAAATTAATTTTAAATTACATATCAATTTACAAAATATTATACCAATGAAAATCTTAAACCTGTTTCAATATACAAATGCTATACCAATGTAAGAAAATATAACTTCAATTATGCATCAAAATATAAAGATATTTATCAATGTAAGACTATAGCTATAAAATATTTTAAGAGTAAATTTATTAATTCATAACTATTCATCTAACTTTTATAATATTATTAAATCTTTCTTTTCAACACCCTTCCCTTTATTTAAGAAAGACAGAAGCAGAAAGATAAAAATCCCTGAGTCTAAGCTCTCTATTTCCTTTCTTCTCTGTTTAAGACTGTAATTATTTGTATATTATCATTTCAAATGACACAATATATAATTTATAAAATATCCAAAACTTGACACTTCAACTTAAGTTGTTGTGACAATGATTTTCTATGATTGCTTCCTGCTGAATAGGTATGAATTTGGGGGAAGGACAAGAAAATTATAAATAGGATTAGTCTTAAGAAAGCTAATTGTAGTGATTTGTTGTCCAGTCTTTGTTTGCTGAGAAAGTTCAGGACTTAACTGACTTCCTTACTAGAACCATCTGAAAGGCTGCATGAACCAAGATCATAGAGGATTAGCAGCATTTCCTGAGGTTGTTCTGTCTCTAGAAGCAGCAGGATTAGGCATGGAACTGGAACAGGAGGTCATTTCAGCATCCCTGAGGGTAAATCTTGTCAGAGCTCTGCTCTTGGTATTTCATTCTTTAATATATGAACCTTACAACCAAAATATTTAGCTCTATAAAGATATTTGTATAAGGTGCACAGATCAGTTAAGGATGAATTTCTGTTCCATGTTTGAGCAGGTAAAAGACAACTGTCTTTTCTTATGAGTTACATTGAACAACAATCAAGTTCTAGTAAATCTTCGTGCTATATGAAATGAAGGCATGATGAATATTGAGGATCCTATAGCTAAAAGGATTTATAAGCTATGTTTAGCCTTAGTTTTGGCTAAAGACTGTTTATGTCTCAGCCAGTTCCAGAACTGATCCCATGTAGAGATAGCAGCAAATCATATTATTTGTCCTGTTAGATCTTCTTGAATACTTCTTTACTGTCTTCAGCCAAGATGTTCAGGGGAACTTCCTCTATTATTTCTGATCCATATTACGTTCAATGGTGTTCAAAGCCTTTTTTCCTTTCCTGTTGTCACAAATACAAAGCCTCTCTCCCAACATAGCAACCATGGTCCTGCAACCCGAAGTGATTAAAGGTATAGACTGACAGAATTTAGTCCTGTTTTACTTTGGTCTCTCTTACAGAGGATTAGTAATACCATTAAAACCATCAAATTTTAAATCACCTTCATTTTGATAATTAAAATAATTTAATTTAAAATAATGATTATTATTTATTGAGACAGATTTTTCTCTCAAGCTGCCCTAGATTTGTTAAAATTCAATGCCTTCAGACAAGAAACCTGTGTCCATGTCTTTGTCTCCTACACATTGAAATCAAAAGCCTAGATTTAATTATTCATCCGTGAATACGTAAAAACATTTAAAGCAATAACCATAATTTTCTCCCTTCTCTCTATAAAACAATTGAAGTAATTTTCATTTATCCTGTTTTCTGTTGAGATTAATCTCTCTCTCTCTTTCTTTCTCTCTCTGTGTGTGTGTGTGTGTTTCTTTCTCTCCATATATACATATATATCCTTTATCTTATAAAAGTCAAATTAAGATCTTTTTCTCTTTAACTTTAATTAAGTTTCCTTTTCTTTACTTAATGTGCCTATTTTCAGGCTTAAAATGTGCCTGTCTAAGCAGTTTCAGAATTCCAGTGAAACCCACATTCAAACAACCCACTTGCTTATGAGAACATTGAATTCTTCAATTTCCATGAATTTTTCTATTCTTCTTTTGATTTGTGAATGGATCCAACATTGCTCTCTGCCTTCTGAGTAGACTGCCTCATTTCCCAGGATGGCTTCCCAGTCACTCTAAAGTAATCGAGAAGACCTCATACTGAACACTTAGCTCTCAGTCAACTGTGCCACCTAGGAGAGCTTGTGGAGCACAGCTGTGTCCTAGCTTAGTCCAGGAACCACAGAATTAAGTGCACCAATTTAGCATTTATTTTGTTCTAGTCACAAAACCACGTGACTTCAGGAAAAATCATGTGACTCTGCTAAAAAATCAATCCTCCTCACCTCAAAAATCATAAAGAGTGTGTTTTCCATTTGAGAATCTCAAATGAATTTTTTTAAATTGAGTATTTGCCAGATGTTGAGGTGCTATATTTTGTATTAATTATTTAAAATCCAGGCCAAAGGTTTCTACCTTACTGTTGTTATTGAGTTCACAGATAAAAGACACATTCATAGCCTATATATTTACAATAAACCTTAAGCAGCAATAACAATAACTGGGCAGCTGTCTACTCTCCAAGCTGTTAGAATCTACATTCCTATTGATTACTCTGTTATTTCTTACTTTTTACTATGTTACATCTGGGATTCTCTTAACTCCAATTAGCAGCTCTCATGGCCATGTTCTTTTGCTTCTTAACTCAGGGCAACTTCTCCTTCCTATTCCCTCCTGCACCTTCTTTCTCATGGTCTCCTCCCCCAATCCAGGGAAACTTAAAACCCACTTGTGTCTCTTACGTCATTATTGGCAGTTGGCATCTTTATTCACCAATCAGAATTAATGTGGGGGCAGGCCCACAATAAACTTGCTTTGTTTCTTGTATAGATCTTAAACAACTGATTTAGAAAGAAAAAATATAATATTGTCTGTTAATTTATAAAATTTATTTAGGTCTCCTTTTTTTCCAGCAGAATTTAATGTTGTTTCACTCATTTACTGGGGATCCATAAGTCATTTAGGATGTCAATTGTATTTAATCCAACAAATTTCAATTCTCTTAATATCTGAATGACCAACTTGTGAATAAATTCATAAGATTTTTTAAAAGTTTGATTAAGAATTGTATATTATAAAATTAATATAAAAAGAAGGAATATATATTAATTCCTGCTTTCATGTAAAGGAAATAGAATCAGTAGATCAAGTGTTTGCTTAGAAAGCATGAGGGCCAGAGTCCAGATTATTCTAAAAACTAATATATAACCTGGAAGAGTATGATAATTACCTGCCACCTCAGAAAGCAGAAACTGGAGCTCACGTGTGCAAGCTTGACAGCTTAGACTAGCTAAATTTGCAAATTCTAGTTTCAATGGGCAAAAAGCTACCTAAATATACAAGGTGGAGAATAATGAGTGAAGTACCCAATGTCAACTTAGGAACTTTATGGACACATGTTTACATGTACACAGATACTTGCCCACATGTATATCTACATAAATGTAGATATTCATACACATACATAGATAGCTCTCTTCGGCAACAAATCCTATGAATTACTGTATCTATGTACTATGTACCTGAGTGGTGTCCTTTCCAATCTGCTCTTTCTTGTTTAGTACAGTTACTTGCTCATCTTTCTGTATCAACACATACCTTGTTTTTATAAAATAGAGAATTCATGGATAGCATCTGGTCTTTAGTCTACATTGAAAGCCTGTCAAAGTTGGTTCTAACACTCATAAAGGAATGCTACAGCAACAGGATAGATCACTTTGTTGGACTGAATGAAGATAAGCAGATAAAAAAGCAAAGTTTCCTTTTTCTATATCCCTGTTTGTGGACTGTAAACAGAAAGTACTACTCATATGTTGGATGGGTCTTCCTGGTTGATATAATTTGATAGGGTAAATCCCCCACAGAATGCCCAATCATTTGTCTTTAAATAATTCCAGAACCAGGAAAGTTTAAAACAAGATTAGTCTTCAGTATTACATTGTATCTTTACTTTTTAAGGATTTAGTGTTTAATAAAGTTTAATAAGTTTCTTACAGGATAAACTTCACTTTCCTAATTTAAAATAAAACTATTAAATTCTTACTTCAAGTAATTTCATTAGGATTAATTAAGATCAAATGTCTATCAGAACTCTGACTTGTTAGAGATGATGGGCACTTTAATTTCTTTTTTTCTTACAGTGATTGGGGTACAAAAGGCCTTGTGCACACAGAGCACTGAGAAACTAGGAATGTTAATCATGTAAGAACCCTCAGTGGCTGCAATAAAGTAAAATACCTGATTCATCAGGAAAGTTGATTGTTAATACCTGGTGACAATTTTTGATACAGAGAAAGACCTCACACAAATCACCCAAAATGTTTATCACAGATCCTCCATCCTGAGATAGAAGCCAGTTCCCTGGAAAACCTGTGTGAACATCCATTCCCAACTACAACCAAGGAAAAAATGATAAATTAGAAGAACTGTAGCATGGAATACATGTGCATTGCTATGTTTCTCTAGGTTCTTAATATGGCTGAGAAAATGACAAGAAAGAAAAGCTAAAACTCTGACTTCCAACTTCATAGGACAAGACAGGAAGAACTAGATAGGAAACAACCTAGCTATGCTCTCACCCAAACTAGAAGCAAAAAATTGGAATTTAAGAGAGGAAGGAAGTGAACGAGAACCTAATATTGATGACATGGTGAATGGGTCCTCCTCGCAAAGTGAATCACAGAACATTGAAGTTGTCCTAGGGCAGAGATGCAAGATGCTGCAAGCTTATATAAGCAACATTGTTGGGGGTATCTGAGAAGAATGAGGACACTTGGAGTTGGGGAAGAGCTACATGCATGGTCAGAGTATGAAGCTGTAAAAGTAATATTAGCATTTATACAACCAATAGTGTTCTGTAGAGAATGGTCAGACTGCACATCCACACTTAGGCATTCAAGAAACAGATAAAGGCAACATTACAGCATGAAACAAAATCAACAACTCTGACACTGTCACTGGTGAAAGGATAGCTCCACCCTGGTAAACTAAACAGTCTGAGGCAAACCTTAAGCATTCTAAGAACCATGACTCAAGCTAAACCCAAGTCTTTGGCTTTGGCAATGAAAAAATTCTCATAAATAAGCAGATTGTGGTCCTTTGTTTATTTATTCTATCAGATATTTAACAGAGGCTTAAACATGATGTTATAAGAAAGGGGAAACTTCTGAAGAAAGGCATTCCGTGTTTTCTAAGAGGACTGTAGAGGAAAGTAGGATTTGCTAATCACAGTTAAAGTTCGAGTAAGAGTAAGCCATGAATCATAGCATTAGCAGCATATTCATTTTAGTTTACTCTTAAGGTACAGCTCAGAAGGTTGCCAAAGAATCACTAAAGGTTTATAATTTATTCAATTTTCAACTCTCTCTCTCTCTCTCTCTCTCTCTCTCTCTCTCTCTCTCTCTCTTTGTGTGTGTGTGTGTGTTTGTGTCTATGTGGCTATTTTCTCATGAATGGTAGCTGCTGAAGTGGACAGAGGACTTGAATACCCATAGAAGTATAACTACATGTCAACATCTATGAACTGCCAAACCCTGATTTTAAAAAGTTACATGAGGAGGCTGTGAAGATGGCCTGATGAGATTATAATATAATAAGGTACAGCCAGAAGTTACTAGGGTTGTCCTTTTCTACAAATGAATTTTTATATAAAACTTATGACTGGGAGGGAGAAGAACCTTACGTAATTGTTAAATATACTGGAACTTTTACACTGTTGATATTATGGAACTTCAAGAAGTTGCTTTTGAATATATGAGATAAATTTTATTGTCAGTCAAGAAACACAGCTCCCGTCTCAAAGGTGTGCAGTAGTGTGATCTGGACCCACATGCTCAAACACAGTGATAGTTTTATGACATTTTTAGAGTAACAGAATAAAAAGAAAAAAATTAAAAACTTGATTGACACTTTTTAAATACATTGGTGGGAATACCAAGAACCCTACAATTACCTCAAAAAGTGTCTGGGGAATCTGAACTATAGGCTTCTGACATGCTCTGATCACATTTTTACACTTTCCATTAGTGGAAGCTACAGCTGTTCCTATATTTCAAGGAATTTACCTGTGATCACCAAGATGTTAAGCTTCAAAAATAGAAAAAAATATCTATTAAGTTTGGCACAGGAGAATTTGGCTCTGGACTTGTAACACTTCAATGTCTCCACATAATCACTGAAATTCAAATCTACTTTGCAGTTTTAAACAGAAAGTGTGTCTTTTTCACGAAGTCATATTCATAATGTTAGTAAGGAATGAAACTCTCTGATATAAATCTCATGAAGGGAGGAAGAGCTACTACTCAGTATATTGACACTCACTGGTTTGACATCTGATCATTTTATTCATGTAACATATATTGCAAGAAAGTAATTTGACTGTTTCCAAGGTCTTAGCTCATCTTGGTCCCCACAGCCTAGTAGAATTTCTACTTGGACAGATGAATACATGCACCACACATTTATTCCAAAGTTACTTAAACATAGCTAACCCCATATATACCTAGAAAAGAGAGACAGCTACAAATGGGAGAATAAAAACATAGAGGTACAACCAGAAAACAGATGTAATTTAAATTATGTTTAAATCTACTGAAAATAAAATTAGCATACCTCCTTACTATCAATGGTGTTTCCAAAGATCTTCAGCACACAGGAAAAAGTCCCAATTCTCTCATCCATAGCCCATAAAGGAAGGTAAAGAATTGTCCTCTTCGAAAACTTTATTGCTATGCTTACTCTGTGGAGATTGTCACCCTAGAGTGAAGAATTCAGGGAAAGATATTAACATAGAGTTCTCCTTACTTGTATCATAAGTGTGAGTAGAACATCATTACGACAGATGAGGATGTTAAATGTTTGCTGATTCAAGAACAACCCAAAGTGCTTTCCAAGCTCTGCATTTATTGTTCCATATAGACAAAGATCATCAAAGGTACAGTGATGCTATTTAAGCTAGCATTCACAAATGGGCTTCTGTTGATATGTACAGACCTTGTCTGCCAGAGTTGGGATCTGAAGACTTGGAAAAAATGAAACAGACTGCAATTTAATGCTGTAGACAATCTTATGTCAGTTCTAGTGTACTTTTATACATTTAAGCTAGCATTCACAAATGGGCTTCTGTTGATATGTACAGACCTTGTCTGCTAGAGTTGGGATCTGAAGACTTGGAAAAAATGAAACAGACTGCAATTTAATGCTGTAGACAATCTTATGTCAGTTCTAGTGTACTTTTATACATTAATTTTATAATGAAAGCAATGATCTAATGAAGACTATTTGAGTTCATAAAAACATGATCAGAAAAGCATGATTAGAATAACATGTAAGCAAATGCCAGGCAGTATATGCTAAATATTAACTGAGCAATCCTTTTCTAGAAGTGTTTCAGGACAAACCAATTAAACAGAATTGCCTGGCACATACTATAGTCTGTATCTGGGAAAGCTTGAAAGCAAGACAGAAGGCCACATTCCCATTCAGGGTATACTGACTAGATTAGATTCTATAGCAATGATATGATATTTAATAAAAAAAATATGTCTAATAAATTGAATGTAAACATTTCTCATAAGAGGTATAAAATCATATTCAAAAAAATCCAAAAAACAAAATGCCTTTGAGGTAAAAGGCCCCCTGCCCTTTTTTTCCTGGAGCCTCTCCCAAGCCATTGTTTACTCTACATCATTCTTTTGATCATATTCCAACAGGCATCAAGTCTAAATTTAGTCTTAACATTACTGGTCCTTGAAAATTCTGAGGATTCTGTCATGAAAGACATTACAAAACTTTATAGGAGCACTTTTACTCAATATTATGGTAAGGTTGAGATTTGACTATGAAATGTGTTCTTTGGGTTCATGCATTTGAGTAAAAGGTCCCCAGGTAGTGGTAATATTTCAAAGCATTGTGAAAACTCTAGGAGGTTGAGCCACACTGGAGAGAGTGCATCACTGGGGCAGAAATTGAGCTTTCATAGCTAAGCTGAGCTTCCATAACCTGAGGCTTCATGCGCATGTTGTTATGCCTTCCCCCATGATGGGCTGTATCTCTCTGGAACTGTAAGCTAAAGTAAGGAAGGAGGAAAGAAGGAAATAGAGGGAGACTGAAGACATGGATAATCAGTTACCTGCAAACACTCCTCTTGTGGAAGACTCAGCTTCAGTGGCCATTATGGACTCAGTAAGTATCTCACATCTCCTGTAACTCCTTCCAAGGAACTCTGAGGGCATTTCACTCACATGCACTTAGCTACACACACACACACACACACACACACACTACACACACATACATACATATAATATATATATATAATATATATATATATATATATATATATATATATATATATATAATTATTACAATAAAATAAATCTTTAAAATAAAAAATAAGAGAGAAAAGAAAAAGAAGAGAAAGGAAAGAAAACAGAAAGGAAGCAAAAAGTGAAGGAAGGGATAGATTGAAATTGAAAGGGAGATATTGGTAGAAACATGAAGAAGTATAGGAAGTAGTTTATCTACTAAACCATCTCCATACTACATGTTCCCTCTTCTTTCTTTCTTCCTATATTTCTTCATGTCCTTCCTTATATCACCTTTCCACCCTCCCTCAAGAGAATAACTTGGGATGTTGTTTCTCACTCACCTCCTAGCATTTTTAAGTTTGGTCTCCTGCTGTACATGAACTTGAAAAGAAGTCCAGGGTGGCTGGTCATTACTGCTTTAGTTGGTGGCATGAACCTTGGAGAATAGGGCATAAAAATGAGGCAGACTACAGTCTCAACAATAACCAACTTTATTGGAGTGTCAGGCAATTCATACTCTGTGGGTTAAGAAGAAACACATGAGTAAGGTATTCAATCACAAGGAAAAGCCATAAATAGAAAAATATGATTTTACATAGAGGCATATGAATAAGAACAACAGATGTAAAGTCCTGAATACATGGTAGGTACATGAGAATACATTTCAGGAGCAATTTGTGTTTTGAAGAAATTGAGATCATGAGATTCTTGTCTTGGTTTCTTAGAGTTTTCTCACAAGCACTCAGAATTCTCTTCATGTGGTTTCATTCCTGGGTCCTGTTATATCAGCTGTCTAGTGAGACCCAGATTTCTGTATCTGCCTACTCAACATTGAGACTACAAAATCTAACATTACTGGCTTTATAATAGAAATACGCCTCTAGGAATCAGATTCAGGTTCAATTTCTGAAAAATAAAAACATTGCAAATTGTACTATCTTTCTGACCTTCGAAGTATTTTCTTTTGAAATTCAGAATATTTATACATATTTTTCAATTTTATCTCACTGCATTGATGATATTTACAGTGCATTATCTTAAATTTTTAATTAAAAATTTGCTCTCTTACCAAAAACAATATTATTTATGGGAAAACCACTCAAGACAAGCCTCTCTTGGGGATTCTTGTGTTTTCTCTTTCATTCAGTTCAGTCTCAACAAGTTTTCTCTAAATAATTCACAAATGTGTCCCCTTTCCTCCCATTTCACAGTTTCAAAGAGCTCCTGTTTTTTTTTTTTTTTTTTTTTTTTTTTAAATCTTCCTATTTCACAGATAACTTCAATATGTACACTTCTAACATAAAATTTTTCTGGTTCATTCTTCAACATTCCAGAAAATATCTTTTAAATAAAATACTATATTGAAAACAGAAAAATGGGTATTATAAGTTAGCCTAATCCTTAAACTAAGAGAAAGTACTAGTGTGTGTGTGTGTGTGTGTCTGTGTGTCTGTGTGTCTGTGTGTGTATCTCTGTGTGTGTATTTATATATTAGTAGTAGAGGGTGATATGCATGTCAGCACATATGACCCTCTGAAGACAACATCCAAGAGTTGATTTGCTTCTTCAAAAATGTGTGTTTTGGAGATTGAACTTAGGACATCTGGATTTGCATTTGAATGTGTGCACGTGTGCAAATTCTTGTTCACTTCGGACAGTACAAAGTTTAGTGTTGGATGTCTTCCTAGATCATTTCTACTTTATCTATTGAGACAGTGCCTCATTGACTTTGAAGCACATTTTAAGCTGGCCAGCCAGAGATAATCATATCCCTTCTTGTCTCTATCCTTACCCTCAATGGGGTGGTGTGCAAAGCTCTTTCCAAGTTTCACAGTGATCAAACTCTGTTCAACATGCTTGTATGGTAAGCTGGGAGCATTTCACTGAACCATACCACAGCCATGAGTGAACAATCAGTTTCTTCCTTTCTTTCTTTTTCTTTCTTTCTTTCATTTTTAAATCCCACAAAAATTTATTGATGGCATGGATTATAAAGGGGAACCAAAGACCCTAAGGCAATCTAAGAATTTGTATACAAAAATGGATAAGTAAAAAAGACATAAAAACTTGGAAACAATACACTGAGTAAAATTGATCACTCAAAAATAAGAAAACAGATATTTAACATTTCTGAAGTATTCAGAATGGTGAAGTGATGAAACTAATTGATGGCTTCCAGGTACTGAGATGTTGTCATTGGAGAGGTTTAATTATTCTGTATTTTGAAACCCACATACTAATAAGAGGAGATCTCATCACTCTACTCACACCAAAGAACAGGTCATCAAGACAGAAACTAAACAGAGAAATAACAATACTTGGGTATGATCCAAATGAACCTAACAGATACCAGTAGAACATTTCACCCAGACAAAAACAAATATAACTGTTTCTCAGTGCCTCACACAACCTATTCCAGAGTCAATCATGTAATAATTAACAAGATAAACCTCAACAGAGACAAGAAGAATTAATCAACCCCATAGATCTTATAACATCACTTCGAATTAAAGCTGGACTTGAACAACAGAAACAACAGAACTCCTCCATATTTCATGGAAACTGATGAACTCCATACTCAGTGAACGCTGGCCCAGGGAAGACATAAAGTAGAAATTAAAGACTTTCTAGAATTTAATGAAAATGAAGGCACAATGTACCCAAACTTTTGTGACACTATGAAGTAGTACCTTGAGGAAATTTCTTAATATTAAGTGCCCTTATAAATAAATTTGAAAGTTCAAATACTAACAAAATAAAAACATATCTGAAGACTCTAGAAAAAAGTGAAGAAGGAGGAGGAGGAGGATAAGGATAAGAAGAAGAAGAAGAAGAAGAAGAAGAAGAAGAAGAAGAAGAAGAAGAAGAGAACAAGAACAAGAACAAGAAGAAGAACAAGAAGAAGAACAAGAACAAGAAGAACAAGAACAAGAAGAACAACAAGAACAACAAGAAGAACAACAAGAAGAACAAGAAGAAGAAGAAGAACAAGAACAGGAACAACAAGAACAAGAAAAAGAAAAGGAAGAACAAGAACAAGAAAAAAACAAAAAACAAAAGCAAGAGCAAGAACAAGAGCAAGAGCAAGAGCAAGAGCAAGAGCAAGAGCAAGAACAAGAACAAGAACAAGAACAAGAACAAGAACAAGAACAAGAACAAGAACACAAGAACAAAAACAAGAACAACGAACACACACAGGAGGAAATAATCAAACTTAGGCCTGAAAGCAGTCAATAAGAAACAAAGAGAACAATGAAAATTGTCAATGATTCTAAGATCTGTTTCTTTGAAAAAAGTAACAGGATAGACAAGCCCTTAGCCAAACTAACCAAAAGGCAGAGAGATAGTATCCAAATCAACAAAATCAGAAATGAAAAGGGAGCTTTAACAGTGAACACTGAGGAAAATCAAAGAAACATTAGATCTTACTTCAAAAGCCTATACTACATGAAACTGGAAATTCTAAATGTAAGGCAATAGAAGCAGGCATCAAAAGTCTGCCAACCTCCCCCCTAAAAAAAAGAAAAGAAAAACTAACAACAACCATTTGGCCAGATGATTTTAGGGCAGAATTTTACCAGACATTTAAATTAGAGTAAATACCAATACTATTCCAACTATTGCTCAAAATAAAAACAGAGGGAACACTGACAAACTCATTCTATGAAGCCACAGTTACCCATAAACATAAAACACTCAAAGACTCAACAAAGAAAAAGAATTTCATACAAATCTCCCTTATGAGTATAGATTAAAACATACTACAGAAAATACTTGCAAACAGATCCACGAACACATCAAAGGCATTATTCATTATAATCAAGTAGGCTTCATTCTAGGGATGCAGGAGTAGTACAATATCTGAAAACTCATCAACACAATCCACTAAAAAGAAAAAAAAAATGATTATCTAATTAGATCGAAAATAAGATTTTGACACAATCCAATGCCCCTTCATGATAAAAAGTCTTGGACAGAACATGAATAAAATATGGCTTACATAAACAATATAAATAAAATATATGGTGATCCAACATCTAAAATCAAATTAAATAAAGAGAAATTGAAAGCATTTCCACTAGACTTAGGGACAGGTCAAGGTTGCTCACAATCTCCCTATCTATTTCATATAGTATTTGAAGTTCTAAGTGGAGCAATATGACAACTAAAGTAGATCAACAGGAAACAAATCAGAAAGGAAGAAGTAGAAATATTGCTATACACAGATGGTATGATAATATACATAAGTGACCCAAAAATTTCTACAGTAGAGCTCCTACAGCTGAATAAAAACATTTATCAAAGTTGCTAGATACAAAATTAAGTCCAAGAAATCAGTAGTTCTCCTTTTACAAGTGTTAAATTGCCTGAGAAAGAATTTAGGGAAACAATACCTTTCACAGTAGCCACAAGAAACACATAATACACTGTTGCAAGTCTAACCAAGCACATAAAACAACTGAATAACAACCTCAAGTCTCTGAAAAAGAAACTCAGAAAGACATCAGAAAATGAAAAGATATTCCTTGATCACCCTGAATATATGTAGCATATATGTAGCAGATGAACAGCTTAGTCTTCATGTGGGTACCCCAACAATTGGAGCAGGGTTTGGCCTTGAGTCTGATGCCTGCCTGCATGTAAATCCTGTCTCTCTAAGTGGAAACCCTCAGTGGTAGAGGATGTGCCTAGTCCTTCAGTGACTTGTTGTGCAGGGGGTCATGTGGGTTGGTTGGTAGGTGAAAGGGTGGGGGAAGATGGAGTGTATAGGTGATGGTTGATGATGGGTTCATACCCAGAGGAGAGTTTCAACTTTTGAACATAGAAGGAGAAATAGAATGTGGGGAGGAGTTGAGTGAAAGGTTATTGGCAGGAGACAAAGCACTGCTGTTAGGCTGCAAAATGAAAACATAAATAAATTTAAATAAATAAATACGTAATGAGCAAAGTCCTTGTTTTGCTGGATGTGTGACTGTAACTTTTTTAGGATCTTCTTGGAAAATGGTCATATAAATAAGGGTAAATGAAAACATTTTTTCTACTTTTCTGAATCTTGTATATCTTACTTCTGGTAGCTAAGACCATTTCAACAAAGAATAAGAAATATCACCATATCCATGCCTTGGCTGTTTTAATACTTTCATTTTTCCAGACATCATAGTGTTCTTCGCTAAGTTAATTTTCTTCAAATAATTGAGAAAAATCTGTTTGAAGTCTATACTCCACCATCCAAATGCCACTTGTGTAAAATGAAATAAAAGTCGTAGTTTAACTTTGCTTGATCATCAAAATTTCCACTAAAATACAAAATATTGAATGTGATAGTATTAATTTTATTCTCATGGATATCTCATAGAAAATTTGAAAGGTTGCATATGCATCATTGATAATATTAATAATAATTTAGTAATAAATTGTGGTAATAGTAATTAAGTAAGAAGAAAGTAATAATTTATGCAACTAAGCTATGGAATGGATATTCTATAAAAGTAGTGTTAACTCAAAAACTGACTAGGATCACTCCCATCGAAAATTTCTGTTGTTTTCCCCACAGCTTTTTGTTATCCTTTATTGCTTGAACAATGTTTTCTTTAGTCCTAGTTCTTTGATCTCCTCAAAGCTTTCTTTAAATATAAAATTTATCTTGGAGTACCTTGTGCCTCATTTCCCATGCTGGCTGGAACTAGATTACAGATGAACTATGTTCTATGAACACAGAGTCAGTATCTCTAGTACCCATTCTGATAATAATCCCCTTACTTAATGGACACTAGAAACCAAGTCTCTACCAAAGGAGTCTTTCTTTTCTCTCATCTTATATCAATTGGCATAGGATAATATCACTCAGATGCTGAAGATAATTTTATAACTCCCTTATGTAAAGGTTTATACATTAGAATTAAAACTATGAAGTTTATTTTATATCACTTTAGAGGCCAATTCTTTTGAGGCTTATTTTGCTGTTGTTATTTTAAATGTGTGTGTGTGTGTGTGTGTACATGCATGTGTGTCACTGTGAATTTGTAGTTTTCTAGGGAGTGGAAATTGGGAAAATGGATGGCATCTGAAATGTAAATAAATAAAATATCCAATAAAAATAAAGGATTAAACTTACACACACAACACACACACACACACACACTGAAAGGACCTCACAAGGGGGAGTTCCTCACGCTGATCTGGGAATAAGCTTAAAACCCAAGGACACACGAGAGACCGGTCTTGATGCAATTAGCAAAAAGGCAGTTTAATAGCGAGGGGCCCCTTGGTTTCGACCAAGATCAGAGAAAGTTTGGAACTTTTATAGGTAGGGGTGGGAAAAGTGGGGAGATTTGGAGCGGTTACACATGATTGGATATTTTAAACATCAGAAATTTGCATAGACTAGTTAGTTTTGACCATGAATCCTCAGACTCAAGAGCACCAGATGACCCATTACTCATTTGCTTGTTTAGACTTGTATGCCTTTGTGTCCTTGCTTCTTTTTCATTTTTGGTCACTCTGCCCCTGAAGAGGCTCAAATTTATTATTATTATGGCTAATTTTAACAAGTTGTTGGTGGTCTCTGCTGACCACCATGAGCTAAACTTTGAAATGAGCTAAACTTTGAAAAGTTTAGCTCATGAAGACAAAATTTTACATCTTCTTCTTATCAGAAACTTAACAGAAGTTGTCACCATTCTTCGTACAATTTGTATGATCTTATTTACTACATTTATTAAACCCTGCAAAGAAATTGATTGGCTTCATCCAAAATCCAAGAAAACAGTTTAAATTTTGTTGTCATCTGAGGTGGAGCATTTGTCTGAACAGCTTTGTCTGGTACAGAGTTTTCCTGTTGAGCAATTCTGCTGAATTCCTTGGTCTATGTCTCAAGATGTTTTTAATTTTTATTCTCACAACACAAATCAAAGAACAAATTGCTAGAATTGGTTCTCTACTTTTACCATGTGGGTTCAAGGTTTTTATATGAATGTGATTTTAGAATCCTGCTGCTGTTCAGACTACAATACTTACAGTAACTCCTCTGGCATGCAGTGAGAAATTGTGTGGGTCCACAGCTAAAATTATCTTCCTCACTTTAAGCCTAGTAATCAAATCCTTGTGATATGAAGTGCATCCACTTCCGCTAAATTTGTTCATATTACTCACTTTAGAGACCCAGTGATGCTATTTGTCTCTGTCCTGGGAACTGAAATCTGTTTAGAGACCCTGCCACACATCTGCCTTTTTATCTGCCCATGAAAATAATAAATTTCCTAAAAATCTCGCTGTTTTTAACTAACCCATCTCAATAGGCTTGCCCAGTCATTCTTGGAGGTAGCTGATCTCATTCTCAAAGCACACCTTTAGCCATCACAGCCCCAATTTTTCCACAGGTTCCATGCCTGTGAGATTTATTCTAATATTGCTTAGCATGTGTGTCCTCAGATAAAACTACTAAAATGCCAGATAAAACTTCTCACATACAAGTGCAAGCTTCTTTTTTCCAAGAATAGTTTAGCTCATGAAGACAAAATTTTACATCTTCTTCTTATCAGAAACTTAACAGAAGTTGTCACCATTCTTCATACAATTTGTATGATCTTATTTACTACATTTATTAAACCCTGCAAAGAAATTGATTGGCTTCATCCAAAATCCAAGAAAACAGTTTAAATTGTGTTGTCCTCTGAGGTGGAGCATTTGTCTGAACAGCTTTGTCTGGTACAGAGTTTTCCTGTTGAACAATCTTTATATTCTAATCCTATAGTAGGAACAGAGATATTTCTTCCTCAGGGATATAATAGCACCCTGAAAAACTAATTATTCAGAGGCAGTGATTCAAATTGGCGTATATGGAAGGATGACCAACACATCTGAGTATATGGGAGTGAGCACCTAACCTACTCTGTGATCCTGTTTTAGTTCTGGTTGATATTTCAAATACTAAATGCCTTAAAACTATTTTCTTCCTGAGGCTGTGACAATGAATCTGTGTAAAAGAGCTTCTAATCTACATGCATGAAGATCTGAGCTCAAATTCATAGCAACCAACCACCCATAGTAAATATCAGGTATGACTGTTACTTATTGCTAAGTTAGTCAGAGACAGAAGGATGGTTTAGGCCTGTTGGCTCCTAACCAAGCATCAGTTTCAGAAACAGAACCTCTCTCAATGGAATATGCAGAATATTATAGAGAAAGCTATTCACGGTCTTCATTTGGTCACCATACTTGCACGTAAGTATAAACAGCAAACATATCAAGAATACACACACACACACATACACAAACACTCACACACACAAACAAATATATGCACACATTCACATAACTGACAGAATTTATACCCAATAATTCTGAAAGAAAAAAAATCTAATGTCACAGTATCTTCAGATTCCATTCCTGGTCAGGTTTCCTACATTGTTCACAAATCAGTCCTTCTTGACTATCACTTAGGTGGAATAAAGAGCAGTTATCTCAATTATCTCTCTTATGTCTGCACTTAAAAGGACATTAATCATAGTGATGAGGGTTTCAGTGTCAGACTGCCTTTCAAAGGCCTTACTTCCAACACCCACAATTGTCAATATATCAGAACATACATGAATGACCTACTGAAAATATATGTATATAATGTGAGTATGTGTGTGTGTAATTATTTTTACTGCCTGTATTGACCCCTAGAAAGAAGACATTTGTCTTAAAAAAAAAAAGTCCAAAATATATAGCCAAAAGTCTGTGGTCTCCTAAGGTCAAGCAGTTTGCTCCATATATACATAAATGAAGATTTTCAATGGGAATAAGTTTATAGGTTCACATGACTGATGACAGTAGAGGCTAAGTATTGTCATAACATTCTGTCTGCATGCAGACAAATGAAAAGTGGCATTTGAGTAATTTAATTTAATTCCAAAGCTTGACAACAAATGTGGCAGACAGCATTCTGAATTCCAACGTCCCAGAAGCAACTGAGGGAAGTAAGTATGTGTCTCTGCTGAACAGGATGGAGTATTTCTTTTTCTTCATTTGATATTATTGTTAGTTCTGTTCTATTTCTTCACAAGGGATTGATATCTTCCAAATGGGAAGAACAGATCTTTTCCTAAACCACAGATTCAACTTTTTCTTGACACTCCCACATTGACATATCAAGAAATGATATATTATACATTATCAGCAAATCCCACAGGCCAGCAAAGTTGACATCAAAACGAGATTTCACTACAGTTATTTGAGATTATTGCTTACAGTCCACATCACAAGAATAAGAACCACTTTGGAGTGATTACTGGGACATTACTCTGAGAGACTATCTCTGCTGCATTAATTTATTTGGAAATACATGACTAAGATTGGTAGCATCATTCAATGAAAGAGATTCTGGACTATATGCATAAAGATCAGGATTGAGAAGTAAGAAGCAGACATCCATCCCTTGTTCCTCCTGACCTTCTGCTGCTATGACTTCTCCTAAAATGCTGGACTGTAACCTTGAATTGTGAAGTAAAGTAAACTGTCCTTTAAGTTTGCTTCTCTTACAGCAACCAAAAGAAGAAGGAGGAAGAGAAAAAGGAGGAGGGGGAGGAGGAAAGATAAAAGAATAAAAGGAAAAACTAAAATTAAGACAATAAGAAAACACACTTTCATTTCATAGTATCATGGTAATCAACAGAAATATTGCCTTTTCTATGATGAATCCATAGCCTCAGGAACCAGTCCACTGGACTCTTTCAGAAGATCTGACCATGTACTCTCTGAGCATTATAGGAACATGGTTCAAGTCCAAGCTTGCATTTTCCAATTGAGCTCAAAACTTTTCCAAAAGTTCCTGACTACTACAAGTCATTAAGATTTAAGCTCACTGGTGGTATTATACAAGATAGTCTCAGTTAAAATGAGAAAGAGAAATTTTAAAAATTGTGCCTATGCCTTTTAATATACCAGTAGTATAATTGATGCCTTTTAATATATCAATTGTATAATTTTCACTTTCCTTACTTATACTGTGGATATATCCTTATTCTCTTGTTGATTGTGCCTAGCTTTTAGATGAAGTATGCTTGGCACTGGTCCATCACAACAGCCCTGATAAAATATAAAATGGTCCTAAAATTAATTTCTGTGAGTCAATTGTACTTTCTTTACAAAAGGCCCTAAAGTGCTGTAAAGATGGCCGTGCAGTTAAAATCATGTAGCCTGTAAGTCATGATACATGGTGAAAGGAAAAGACAGACTCCACTGTATTCTATCCTCCACATACATGCTGTAATCCCCTTGCCACATATATTTATTAAATAGTGCCTAGTAAAATCATGCCCTGTAAAAGCTTTCACAGTGCGATGTGAAGTTGTGGGTGGTAGCAGCCAAATAGTTGATATGAGAAAATAGAAACAAACGTGTATTTAATGTTCTTCACATAAAGGGTTCTTTGGTTCCTAGAGACATGAAAAACTTTATGTACCTTACCATGAAGACCAGTATTCAAAATTCGGTCAGTTGTACAAGCAAATTCATAGCAACAGCTAATTTACTGGGTTTTGAATGTAAATACATAATAATTAGCATATATACCCTCAAATATTCTGTCAGTGATCTAGAAAGGCATCTTAGCTCTGAAGCTCATTACAGTTCTTAGAATGGGAGAAGAGTTCAGACAGGAAAAAGTAGCCACATTATGAGGAAGCATGTCAAATGAAAACTTTGAATAACATCACACCTTTTAAATCTTAGCACAGGGAAAGTGGAAATAAATGGATTTTTAGTGCTTACTAGCTTCTTTTACAAGGCTACTCAGTGAATTCTAGGAGAGATGTAGTAGAAATTATTTAATCGGCCTCTGGCGTTGGGCACCAATTTGTAGCAGAGTAATTATTTAAACCCCAAATTTGTCAAAGTAAGATCTCCTCCCCAAAGGAGACCAGTAAAGGAAAACACAACTCAATAATTATTGGTATAAATAGCATGCCTAGATTGGGCAGATTTACCACTACACTACTCTAATCCCTGGCTATGAGATCCCTTATAACTTGCAGTTCATTCAGGCCTCCTGGTTGTCCAGCTCTGACTCCTCCGTCGTCAGGTTCCTTTTCCCGCTGGCTTCCTTCTACTTCTGCTTCCTCCTGCTTCCTTCTTTTATATCGAATTCCTCTCACTCTCTCCTCCCCTAAGCCTTTTTCTCCACCTCCCTTTCTACTGCCCAATCTCTGGCTCTAGCCTTTATTTTACAGGTTTTAATTGAACAGAAGGTTTACAAGACATCACCTGTGTACAGATTCAATCATCTTAAGCATCCCTTCCCAGAAGGGTGGAACTAGGATCAAAATACAAGGCTAAGGCTATCCACAACAGATAGAGGATGCCACGTTTCAAAAATCTAGGTGCATGTCACTTGAGGAATGATGCCAAGGTTGTCCTTAGACCTCCATGTGCACAGATATACATGTAGTATACATGCAAATGTGCATACACACAATTAAATAATGAATGAAGCAATATTTTTCCTGATGTTTTATTTTTACTGCCTATTATTCTGTGTCTTCAGGGATTATGAGGACATCTGTAGACAGAATAGCCTTTTTACTTGTCTCTTATTTTTCCAGAAGTCACAGGATTCTACTCTGCTCCTTTTCTGATAGGAAATTATTCAGATTTACTAGAGAGTCACAGAGAAGCCTAATTAGGTCACAAATCATAACTGATTCCAAAGAAAGCAATCAGTTACAAGATGACTTTTCTACCCTCTTGTATATCTTCATCTTGTTATTAGTCTATGTAAGAATGGAATTTCTAGTAAAGATATTGAGATAAGAACAACAGATTCCATCTTAACCAACCAGCTAGACAAACAAATTACACATCTGCCAGTGGAATTATGAGCTTGAGAGCTCTTATTTTTATTTTACTTTTATAAATGACAGCAAAGCCACTTATAGATGAGAATTTGTGTCTCCCAGTAGAACATGTCTATGGGGTTATGTAGTACTGGCAGCTAATTTTCCAATTTTAGAGTTGAATACAAAAATATTTTCCTTGTTTTTATAATTGTCTATGATAATTATAAAACAGATAGCAGTATATTGTGAGACCAAAACAGAAAAATATATCTTGCAGGTTAATAGTTCAGATTGCAGATAAGAATAAGTACCTATGTGTCCTATGTGTGTTTAACCCATCTGTACCAAATGTGATTGTTCATATATGAATCAGAAGTACATAAACAGGAAATATGTCAGGATATACAGTTGATCATGATTGGATGTAGTTGGAAGGTATGAAGACAGGAAATATGTCATGACACATGCTTATACCCTTAATTGGAACTGATGGGAAATGTGGTAAATTTTGGATATTGCCTCTTTAAATTGTTGCAAAATGTTGACTTTTGACCATTTCTTTCTAACCATAGTATAGACCTGTCCAAAGTCCATCCACCTATAGAATATTTAAGTAAAGTTTTTTCAAGTTTGTCTTTAAATTGATAGCGTTCTTATTCTTGACCAGTGTGATTAACCACACATTATTCATTTATATATTTATTTAAATTTGAGGATTATGAATATATAAATTCAGAAATGTGGCTGTTACATATACTTGTATTTGATAACATTAAACATTTGAATGTGGTGAGTACTTTTTATTGTCTACTGGAAACAATATTAAAACCTAAGTGTAGGAGTATCATTAAGCAATTGCCTAGATGAGATTTGCTTGTGGGTAGGTCTGTGTGGTAGGGGTATGTAGCTTGATTATGCTAATTGAGGTGGAGACATCCTCTGTGGATGTTATCTTTCCTTAGACAAGACACTATGTATTGTAGAAAAATGGATTAAATCCACCTAACACAATGAACATGCAATAATTTATTGTTTTTTGCTCAAAACAGTGGCTGTGGTGTGACAGACCACCTCAAGTTTCTGCCACCTTACTTTTCCTTGGTAATGGACTATAACCTGGAATTGTAAGCCAAATAGAACATGTCTTTCACAATTGTAGGCAGCCGCGTTTAAAAAGCACCTGGGACGGTTGCAAAGTCTTATGACTAGCACCTGATGATTTAGGCAGCTGGCTTTCAGCGTGGCCAGCTCACCTAAACTGGTAAACAAGTCCTTTGTGCATGTGTCGGCCTCGTGCCCCTCCCGAGCGGGCTTATGCAAATGAGGTATTGGCAGCTTAACCTATCCTGAGAGAACACGTCACCCAGCCTGCCTTGGGAAGATATATAAGCAGCGCATTTCTGCTGCTGGGGGTCCCCATCCCAGTCCCCATCCCCATCCATAAGTCAAGAGTTGTTCCTGCAATAAAGCTGACTGAGAAGGATCCGACCATGTCGTGTCTTAATTGCTGGTCAAGGCAGACGCGACATATGGTGGCCCGTACGGGGACCCGAGGACTTCGCCTTCTTGGATTCAGAACTCAGCAGCTAGGGATGGCGGTACAGGTATATTTGTTGCAATAGAAAGTGCCCGGTAAGTGGGGCAGTCATAAGGTCCACTGAAAAGCAGAGTCATAAGGTCTGTGGTCATAGGTCCATGGTAAAGTGGCAATTGAATAACGAGAGACCTTAGAAGTATCATGTTAGTGTTTGCTGTTTGTGTTTGTTTGGTGTGGGTCAGTCTGGTGTCGTAATTGTGTTTTTTCTGGGGTATTGGCGAGCATCAAATCAGGAAAGTGAAACCATGGGGAATTCACCATTGTGCCCCGTGAGAAGTGCCTTAAAAGAACTAATGCGTGCAAGAGGCATTAAAATAAAAGAGGGATTTGCGTTGGATACCAGGTGACTTTATACCTTTGTGGGCCGTCACATGCACCTGGCCAGTGCCTATGCCGGTCCATTCTAATTTCCCGGTCCTCCCTACTTTTTTCCCTACTTCTTGTGCTCATAATGCACCCTGTATTGTCCCAAATCAGGATTCCCCTCTAATATACAGGGCCACAAACTTTACCTATATAAACTTATTCAGCTCTCTTGCGTCTCCTCTCTCAGGGGACTGTGTATTACTCCTTTGGAATATAACTCTTCTCAGTCTCTCAATCAGAGCTGCCTCCTGTCTGAATACCTGAAAGGAAAATGTTCGAAGGAAGGCGAGGGCCTATCCAGGAGGCTCCTGTCTCAGAGCGCTACCCTGAATGGCACCCACCTGGATCCCGTTACTTTGGAGGGGCTCACCACTTGGGTCAAGGATGCCCTCATTTTCTTTAAAGAATGGGCGGGAGTATTTATCTGGGAGCCGCTGTTCTCCTGGATGTGGTTTCTGCCTTTGGTTACTGTGTCGTTTGCGCTGTGACCATGCTAGACATAAGACTGCCATGGAGGAAGGTACTCCCCCAGGTGTTTGGCTGGCCTCCCTTAGGGAGGCATAGTGGGGAGCTTTCTGGACCTAGTAATGGCCGTCCAGGCATTATCCCTAGATCCTGACCATCTTGACCATTGCCAAGGGCGTACACTCATGAGGCTCCTACAGCATCACCTCAATGTTTCTGAAGCAGAGAGTACGAGGAGTGCCTCGACTAGAGATGTTCTCAATCCTGAGATAGATTCTTTGAAAGCATGTTCGAGTGCATAGAGGTTTTGTGCCTCTCCCTGAAAAAAGGCAGGTATGGCAGAAATATAAACTTTCCCATTACAATGCCTTCACTTTGCACAAGGGCTTGGACCTCTGTTTTCCACCGCTGACTTGCTGCGCTAGCAGCGACCTTCTAGGTGTGCTCTCGATTGCCTCTCGCCAACCACCTAATGAATGAATTCAAGCATGCTTGGGTGTGGGATGCCTAAGGTCTGAAGGGTGCAGAGGTAACCTACTTCAAATTTAATAAATAAATAAGGGGGAGATGTAGGCAGTCATGTTTAAGATAGTACCTGGGACAGTTGCAAAGTCGTATGACTTGCACCTGACAATGTAAGCAGCTGGTTTCCAGCTTGGCCAGCTCAGCTAAACTGGTAAACAAGTCCTTTGTGCATGCGTCAGCCTCGTGCCCTCCCAAGTGGGCTTATGCTAATGAGGTATTGGCAGTCTAACCTATCCTGAGAGAACACGTCACCCAGCCTGCCTTGGGAAGATATATAAGCAGTGCATTTCTGCTGCTGAGAGTCCCCATCCCAGTACCCATCCCCGTCCCAGTCCATAAGTCAAGAGTCGTTTCTGCAATAAAGCTGACTGAGAAGGATCCAACCGTGTCATGTCTTAATTGCTGGTCAAGGCAGACCCGACACACAATTAGCTTTTATTATAATGCTTAAATTCTGCACATAATTATGAAGCTTTGGAGGGGAAATGCCTTTATGTTATAGCTAGGTTACTGTGCCAGTTAGTGTATAAACATTATTAGAAATAGTTGTGAAAATTTAGGCACAATTAATTACATAAGTTATCAACATAAAATTTTCAAAGTTTGAACGTGTATATGATGGGTGTAAATACAATGTTTTGAGTTGTCTAATAAGGTAATTGAGTTTTTTTTTTTATTAGAGTACAGTTCTGTAAGCTATAGTATAGACATGCATACATTTTCTGCTTTATCACTATCAATCAAATTACACCTTTGAAACACTGTTAGAGAAGATTTAGTAGTTATATTCAATTCTAATCTAAGTGACCTAATGACCTATATAAATTTCTTTATTTTTTAAACAGGTTAGACATTTTTATTTTTTATTTGCTATTTTATTTATTTACATTTCAAAAGCTTTTCCCCCTCCCAATTTCTTCTCCACAAACGTCCTATTCCATTCCCCTCCCCCTTCTTCTATGAGAGCACCCCCCTACCACCTCACCTGCCCAACATTCCCCTAAACTGGGGCATCAAGCCTTCACAGGACCAAAGGCCTCTCTTCCCATTGATGTTGGATACATAATCAACTGGAGCCATGAGTCCCTCTATGTGTATTCTTTGGTTGGTGGTTTAGTCCATGGGAGTGCTGAGGGGTCTGGTTGGTTGATATTGTTGCTCTTCCTATAGGGTTACAAACCCCTTCATCTCCTTCAGTCTTTTCTCTAACACCTCCACTGGGGACCCTGTGATCAATCCAGTGTTTGACTGTGATCATCCACCTAAAGAGACAGCTATATCAGACTCCTGTCAACAAGCAGTTCTTGGCATTCACGATAGTGTTTCAGTTTGATGTCTATATGGGGATCCCCAGGTGAGGCAATATCTGGATGACATTTCCTTCAGTCTCAGCTCCACACTTTCTCTTGGTATTTCCTGTCATGAGTATTTTGTTCCCCCTTCTAAGAAGGACTGAAGCATCCACACTTTGGTCTTCCTTCTTCTTGAGCTTCATGTTGTTTATGAATTGTATCTGCAGTCGGGGTATATTTTATGAGAGAAGATACATTATTATAAAATGAGCATTTAGCAAGCATTTGCACAAACAGTATGGATAACCCTCACTAACATGTGAATGGAAGAAGCAAGCACTTAAGTATCTAGTCTCTGATTTACTATATTTTTAATTAAAGTAAATAAGAAACATTATATATATATGAATATCCAAATAGTTGACTAGAAGCATCCGTGCTGAATGGAATCTAATCAAAAGAGCAAACAATTCTATACTCAGCCATGCTGAAATGTTTGATGTCCAGAATATTATTCAAATTACAAATGATATGTGATATGTGTTTGTGTCTCTGTGTTTGTGTGTGTATATGGGATCTTAATAGGAAGAATGTCTGTATCTACATATCTCTATCTATCTATCTATCTATCTATCTATCTATCTATCATCTATCTATCTGGCTTCCCACAGGTGTCTTAGATTCTGGGAATGATTATAAGCTTGCTCAAATATTTTCATACAAAATTAAGAGTGATCAAATTATATCTCCAATGCATAAGAATGACAGAAGATGGAAGAATGTGGTTAAGAAACAGCCTTCCATATTAAAAAAAAAAAATAAAACAAACAAACAAAAAAGAAAACTGGCACATTCACCATGCTTCTGCATCACTTTAGAAGGATAAAAAGTCAAATTTAAATATAAATTGTCAAAACTCATCTACTTACTATATATATATATATATATATATATATATATACACATATATATATATACATATATATATATATATATGCATGTGTGTGTGTGTGTATGTGTGTGTGTGTTTGTATGTATATACACACAGCAGGATACTATTGAGTCAATAAGACAACAGAATCATGGCATTTGTTCCAAGAAAAGTGGGAGTGAACATTATTGTGCTATGTGGCCTAAATACTGACAGAAATACACGATCATATGATTTGATCTCACTCTTTGTGAAGTTCAGAAACACAGTTTGTAAAGTATAAAAACATTCCTGTGACACAGACGCAGAAATTATAATGTGAGCTTTCATGTATGATGAGTAGAAATAACAGCTATGTACTAAGTCATATAAAAGCCTAGAAAATGAAGTACCCTGGAGGAAAAATGCGGGACTGGAGAGATGGCTGAACAGCTAAGGTCTTGCTGCATGTGAATGAAGGTCTGAATTAAAACCTCAACAACTGTGTTTTAAAAGCTGAGCATGATGGTATCCACTTGTAGTTCCAATGCTGCCAAGTCAGAGTTAGGCATTTTCCTGGTGTTGGCCAGCCAGCAGAGGAGAGTCAGCAACTTCCAGAGCAATGAGAGACCAAATTCAAACAAGAGAAGATGAATGATACTTGATAGTCAATACCTGTATAGTCCTTTCGCCAACACACACACATATACACACACATGCACATATACTCATACACACACATATATGTGGAGTAAATACAAATAGGTTTAACCAGATATAAACATTACTTAGTATATACCTACATCAAGCATCAAACAGAGCTCCTTAATATGTATAGATCATATGACTGTGTATAGCAGTTATTAATAAATTTAAATAATTTGTAAATTGACTTAGTGAATAGAATGTAAAATAACGGACATGCGGATGATGTTGTAATGCTCTCTCTTGAATGGAGCAATAATTGCATAAGTTATTCTCTTTATGAAAATTCAATGAAATGTAAATACTCATAATTTGTCTATCTTTCTGTTTATTTGTTATTCTTCAAATAAATCTAGTTTCAAACTGAACAGCTGAATTTTTCTAATTATATCCATAATAATGATTTGTAAATATTCATGCAAACATATTAATTAAAAACATGTATCAACTTTATCCAAAAACAGAAAAAAATGGATTAACATTTTAAATATAATATAGAAATACACTGATAAAACTGGAGAATACTATAAAATTATCTCCAGAGCTGAATACAAGTAATTCAATACTTAACAATTACATATCTAACATATATGCACTATGATATTTATTCTTAACATGGTGACAATAGACATGAGAAATTTTTGAAATATATTTTTTAAGAATAAGATGGCTGATTGGATAAAACACTTGTCGACAAGGATGGGGACTAGAATCCATATCCCAGGACCAATGTAACACCCATACTGATTCTGTAGTCCTGTACATGGCTATGGTAGTGTGTTTATAATTCCAATATTTGGGAGATGGAGATGGAGAATCCCTGGTGCTAGATATTTACCTAGACTCGCATGAGTTGGCAAGTTAAATTGAGAGGGTGTGCTTCAATAAATAAAATTAAGAATTATCTAGAAAGACTTAGCAGCTTCTACATTTTATGTGTACATATTTGCCCATATACTCAGAAAGCACAGATATGCATAGTAAAGGGAATCTAGAGTGTATATGCTCCCAATTTATGGTAGTCTATATTGGCATCCCTGTGTACCTTTTTCATTTCTGTACATGCCTTATAAATATCTAATTTTGGTTCCATTAGTCAAAATGTGCTTATTGGGTAGGATGGGGTGGGATAACCAGATCTGTTTGTCTTCAAGCAATAAATCCATTCTAGCCTTTTTACTCCATTACTAGTCTCATAATTCTGGCTACTTCTCTGAAGTGAAAGTAGAAGAGAGAAAGAGAGAAAGAAAGAAAGAAAGAAAGAAAGAAAGAAAGAAAGAAAAGCAAAAGAATTAAGGAAGAAAGAAAGAGAGAGAGAGAGAGAGAGAGAGAGAGAGAGAGAGAGAGAGAGAGAGAGAGAAAGAAAGCAAAGTTCATTATTTATTGCTTGAACTAGTACATAGCTTTTCCTTCTTATCTAACTCTCAAAGAAATATATTTCTCTCAGCTGTTCTATAAGCAGAATGATCTGTTCACCATATCATTTTTGTTTGTTTGTCATGTTTGATTGTTGTTTTTTCCAAGTTATAATGGTAAACTCTCCACGAATCTCAGCAGAGATGGAAAGAAGACAGTATAGATAACCTCGAGATCCTGGGAATTAGGACAGTTTCCAAGCAAATATAATTTCCGGGTGTGTTCTTGTGAGAAACCAAATCTTTTGACTTCAGACTATATCTTAGAGAAATTGACTTAAGGTTGAACTCTAGTAAACTAACAGTCCAGTACATAGCACCAGTTTCCAGGCTACCCCCAACAAGACCTGTGTCTAGCACTAGTCTCCAGATTATACCCCCAAGAAATTTGCACCCCTACATTACATGCTTGCGTCTGCCTAACAACCACTCTTCTGGAGGAATGCAGAAGTTACATTTATGGTTTGACTCCCAGCACCAGCAAATTTTATTAAAGGCCATAATGGCCTCCCTATCAGATGTTACCAGGCTAAATATTCCCTTCTTAAATCTATAAATGCCTGCTTAAAAGGAGGTTCAAGGCTCACCGTCCAGATGTGTCAGAGTCAGCAGGGAGCCCCAGCTTGAATAAAGAGACCTTAAGGCAATTGCACTAGATTCTGTTCCTTACTCGACATTTGGGGATCAGGAATGTTTCCTAGGACAACATTTCGGTGCATTGGCTGGAAACTTCAAGGCCTCCTGTACCTAACCATTAGGGTCTCAATACCTGTAATGTCAGTCTGAAACTGTGAGACTGTCCATATGTTTGTGTATGTTAATTACTGTCTATCTCTTTGTCTATTCACAAACTCTGAGTGATGCTAAATTGTAGGACTGTGAAATACAGCCTGATTTCTGGTTAGGCTAGGTTTGAAACCCAGGTGACCCAGCAGGTGATCCCACAGGGTTCTCTGCAAGGGACAGTAGGCATTCCCAGATTCTAGGCTCCTGACAGGAGGCCAAAGACCTCCATAAATCTGTGTCCATCAGTCATGTAGGACAACACCCACTAGTCCCACCACAGGTAGAGGGCATGAATACAGGCTGCCAGGAACCCTAAGACAGGTTTCCATATTAATGAGATACCTAAAGACTGGAGGGGCAAAGCCAATTAAATATTCCTTCCCAGACCTTCCTCCTTGCAAAAGGTATTTATACTCAGGCCTGCCCTAAGAATATTGGGGTATAATTAAAATCTATTATCCACACTGACAATAAACATCCTAAGACTGTAGACTATTTCTCTTCTTTGGGACCCACCGTGGAGACATCCTAAGTTTTGCAGGCAAATGGATGGAACTTGAAAATATCATCCTAACTGAGGCAACGCAGTCCAAGAGAACATTGATCGTATGTACTCATTAATAAGTAGTTTGTGAGTATTTTGAACATTAGCATCAATGTTTAGAGGAGAAATTGTTCTGAAAGTACCTTTGTTGATTCTTTGTGTAGTTTAGGTTACAGGGTGACATTGTCCTCAAAAAATGTGTTTGGCAAGGTTCTTTCAGTATCTATTTTGTGAAATCATTTGAGGAATATTGCTATTAGTACTTCTATGGCAGTATGGCAGAATTTTCCACTAAAACTATCTGGCCCTGGATGTTTAATCATTTTGACACTTTTAAGTAATGCTTCTATTTTCTCAGAAGTTATAAATGCTATTTATATAAGCTACATGGTCTTCATATAATTTTGGAAAATGGTATCTGTCCAGAAAGTCAGATATTTCATTATAACTTCCCAATTTTGTGGAGTGTATTCTTTTGGATTAATATACAATGATACTGTGAATTTCTTCCATGAAGATTTTTTAAATTTTTTTATTGGATATTTTGTTTAAATTTCAGATGTTATCCCTTAAAACATTTCCCTCCTCCTGCCAGGAACTCCTATCCAGGCCCTCTCCTCCAGCTTCTATGAAGATGTGCCCTCACCAACCACCTTACTCAAGCCTCCCCACCCTCGAATTCCCCCACACATCTCTTTCACCCTTCATGGGACCAAGGATCTCCTCTCCCACCTCTACCTGACAATACTATCTTCTTTTACATATACAGGTGGAGCAATGTATCCCTCCCTAAGTGCCCCCAGGATGGTGGTTTTGACCCTGGGGGCTCTGGTTGGTTGGTATTGTTGCTCTCCTCATGGGGCCACAAACCCTTTCAGCTCCTTCAGTCTTCACTCTAACTACTCCATTGTGAACCCCTTGATCATTTCAATGGTTAGCTGTGAGCATCTGCTTCTAAATATCTCAAGCTCTGGCAGACCTCTAAGGGCACAGCTATATCAGGATCCTGTCAGCATGCACTTCCTGACATACACATCAGTGTCTACGGGATGAATCCCCAGGTGGAACAGTCTCCAGATGGTCCCTCCTTCAGTTTCTGTCCTACACTTTGTCTCCATATATGCTCCCATGAATATTTTGTTACTCCTTCTAAGAAGGACCGAAGCACCCCCACTTGGTCTTCCTTCTTCATGAGCTTCATATGGTCTTTGAGTTGAAACTTGGGTATTTCAAGCTTCTGGGCTAAAATCCAATAATCAGTGAGTAAATAACACGTGTGTTCTATTATGATTGGGTAATCTCACTCAGGATGATATTTTCTAGTTCAATTTCCATAAGAATTTATTGAATTCATTGTTTTTAATAGCTGAGTAATATTCCATTGTGTAAATGTACCACATTTTTTGTATTCATTCCTCTGTTGAAGGACATCTGGGTTCTTTCCAGCTTCTGACTATTATAAATAAGGCTGCTATGAACATAGTGGAGCATATGTCCTTGTTATATGTTAGAACATCTTCTGGATATATACCCAGGAGTGGTATAGCTGGGTCCTCAGGTAATGCTATGTCCAATTTTCTGAGGAACCGCCAGACTGATTTCCAGAGTGGTTGCACCATCTTGCAATCCCACCAACAATGGAGGAGTGTTCCTCTTTCTCCACATCCTCGCCAGCATCTACTATCACCTGAGATTTTGATCTTAGCCATTCTGACTGGTGTGAGGTGGAATCTCAGGGTTGTTTTGATTTGCATTTCCCTGATGACTAAGGATGCTGAACTTTTTTTTGTTGTTGTTCTTTTTTTTTTCTTTTTTTTTTTATTGGAAATTTTATTTACATTTCAGATGTTCTCTCCTTACCCCATTTCCACCCCTACCTCCCAGGAACTCACTATCCCTTCCCTCCTTCTCCTGTCTCCACGTTGGTGTACCCCCACTCACCCTCCCCCGTACCTCACCTCCCCACCCTCGAATATCCCCCCCCTCCACGACATCCAGCCTTCATGGGACCAAGGATCTCTTCTCCCACTTATATATAGCTCCCTTGCATATATAGCTGGAGCCATGGGTCCCACCCTAAGTGCTCCCAGGCTGGTGGTTTAGACCCTGGGGGCTCTGGTTGGTTAGTATTGTTGCTTCAACCAGCCTGCGGTGGGGCATAGCTGTAGCCCTCGCTCTCTGTCTCTAGAGCGCTCTGTCTGTTCTGAGTTCGATTCCACTGTCCTTCAGTGGGGAAAAAAAAAGACTTTAACGTTGAGATACTGAACATTTTATTAGGTGCTTCTTGTCTATTCGAGTTTCCTCAGTTGAGAATTCCTTGTTTAGCTCTATATCCCATTTTTAATAGGGTTATTTGGTTTTCTGGAGTCCAATTTCATGAGTTCTTTGTATATATTAGATATTAGCCCTCTATTGGATTTAGGATTGCCAAAGATTTTTTCCCAATCTGCTTGTTGCTGTTTTGTCCTATTGACAGTGTCCTTTGCTTTACAGAAACTTTGCAGCTTTTATGAAGTCCCATTTGTCAATTCTTGATCTTAGAGCACAAGCCATTGGTGTTATGTTCAGGAACTTTTCCCCTGTGCCTAGGTATTTGAGGGACTTCCCCACCTTCTCTTCTATGAGTTTCAGTGTATAAAGGTCCTTTATCCACTTGGACTTCAGCTTTGAACAAGGAGGTAAGAATGGATCAACTTACATTCTTCTACATGTTGTCCTCCAGTTGAACCAGAACCATTTGTTGAAAATGCTGTCTTTTTTCCACTGGACAGTTTTAGCTCCTTTGTCAAAGATCAATTGATCATAGGTGTGTGGGTTCATTTCTGGATCTTCAATTCTATTCCATTGATCTTCCTGCCTGTCTCTATACCAATACCATGCAGTTTTTATCACTATTGCTCAGTAGTGAGTGTAGCTTGAGGTCTGGGATAGTGATTCCTCCAGAAGTTCTTTTATTGTTGAGAATAGTTTTTGCTATCCTGATGATTTTTAAGTATCCTTTTCATTTATTATTAAACTAATTTGTATGCTGGCATTTTGTCTTAAAGTTAATCTGGTTAAAAGATTTCTATCTTATTCACTGAGAGAACCAGCTCTAGGTTCCAATTGTTCTTGATATTACTTACTTTTTCTCTAACTGATTGATTTCATCCCTGAATTTGATTATTTACTGTCTTCTGTTCCTCTTATGTGTGTTTCTTTCTTCTTTCTTTTTTCCCTAGATCTTTCAGAAATACTTTTGAATTGCTGGCATGAAAAGTTTCTGAATTATTTATGGAGGCATTTAGTTCTTTGAATGACCACTTAGAACTGCTTTCATTGTGTTCCATTAATTTGTGGAGGTTGTTACTTCATTTTCATTTAATTTTAAAATGCCTTTTATTCATTTATTTCTTTCCTACCCAGAGATCTTTGAATATAGAATAGTTCAGTTTCCATGAGTGTTTTGGAGTTCTGGTCGTTCTTCTTTTGTTGAATTCCAGTTTAAATCTGTGGTGGCATAATAATATACAAATTATTTATATTTTCTTTTATGTGTTGAGGCTTACTTTGTGACCGACCACATGGACTATTTTTGAGAAGGCTCTATGTGGTGCTGAGAAGCAGATATATTCTTTCGTGTTTTGGTGAAACATTCTGTAGATATTGGTTAGGCTCATTTGATTGATAAAAGCATTCAGTTTCATTATTCCTTCGTTTAGTTTTCATCTAGATGACCTGCTGATTGGTGAGGTTAAATCTTGAAGTCTCCCACTAACAATGAATGGGGTTCATTGTGCAGATTAATTTAGCAATATATCTTGGACAAATACGGGCACCTTTTTGTGTTTTGGGCATAGAGGTTCACAATTGGGAAAAATTAAGTGGATTTGTTTCTATAATGAGGAAGAAATATTCTTCACTGTATCTGTAGATTAATTATGCATGAAAATATGTTTTTTTAGATATTAGAATCGAGCTTGTTTCTGGAATCTGTTGCTTGGAAAATATTTTAGCCAGTGTACAATTGCCTGGAAAACATTTTTCCCACCCTTTACTCTGAGGGAATGTCTATCTTTATACCTGAAGTGTGTTTCTTTAATGTAGCAGAATCATAAGCCTGTTTTATCATCTATTAATTTGTGTGTTTTTACTGGGAAATTGAATCAATGATGTTCAGAGATAGTAATGACCAGGGATGGTTAATTTCTATTATTTTGACATGATTTCTCTCCCCCACCTTCTGTGTGTTTATGCGTGCTGTGTGTGTGTGTGTGTGTGTGTGTGTGTGTGTGTGTGGTTGTGGGTATCCTTTTTTTTTTCTGAGCTTGACATATTTTGTTTTTGATGGTATAGAATTACTTATTGCCTGTCTCCTGTCTCCTTGGCTGTAGTTTCCCTTTTTGGGTTGGAGTTTTTTTCGAGCATTTTCTGTAGAACTGGATTTGTGGACACACATTATTTAATTTTAGATTTTCTTGAAATATTTTATTTTCTTCATCTTTGGAGATTGAGAGTTTTGTTGTGTGTAGTACTCTAGGTTGGCATCTGTAGTTTTTTAGAGGTTGCCATATATCTGTTCAGACACTTGAAGCTTTAAGGGTCTGTTTTGGTAATTTTGGTATAATTCTGATAAGTTTGCCTGTGTGTATTACCATTCCTCTTTAACTCTCCTCTCTTAATAACCTTTCTATGTTCTGTAGAATTAATGATTTGTTTGCTATGCAGTGGGAGGAGTTTCTTTTCTGGTGCTGTTTAATTGGTGTTCAATAAGCTTCTTACATGTCTATAGGCATGTCTTTCATTAGTTTGGGAAAGTTTTCTTCTATGATTTCCTTGAAAATAATTTCTGTTCCTGGTGCTAGAACTCTTCACGTTCATCTATTCTTATGATTCTTAGGTTAAAGCTTTTCATGGTATCCCTGATTTCCAGAATATATCATGTCAGGACAATTTAAATATAAGGATTTCTTTCTTTGATGTATCATAACATGTATCCTCAATGGTTACCATTTCCTGGAGGCAATTGCATGTAAAAGTACTATCCAATTATGAAAATAATGTGTTTCTATTTCACAATGTCTGCCTAATGAACACATACACTTTATGAAATAATACATTCTGTCATCCTTAAGCTGTTATCCTGTTTTTGAAATTTGCTATTGCTGTGCTATGATTCTAAACAATTTTAAGTGTAATATAATTTTTCCTAAGACAAAAGTATTTGCAGTACAGTCCATATTAATTGAAAAGTACAAAGAAAATATGAAATCTCTCTGTGAACTACACCTTCTTCTTGCATTTTTGAAATTTCTGAACCTTCTCCTCATTGGTACAGAGTCTTAAAATGTGAAAATGATAGCAGAAATAAAGATAAAAAAGTAAAAAAGAAACCAATTGAAAATTCCAATTAATCATTGAGGCACAATTTGAGTTCTTATTAGTACCTTTTGTAGATTGATGAATCATATGGGTGAGTTTTGCATGTAACCATAATTTTTCCCTTTGTGTTGTGCAGTATATTTTTCATGGAAAGTAAATGACAAAGTATTGGGTATTAATGATGCTTTTAATATAACATGTTTTCAGCCTCTTATGAGCTCAAACTTGTCAACATGGATGATATTGTTGAAGGCTGATATTGTTCAGTTGTTTTCAGAGACAGGTGAAGGTATTAGAATTGGTACAGTGCAGTCATATTTACATGTGAAGTGTTTTTGATAAGTAATCAAAAAGAATCAAAATCACTTTAAAAGGAAACAGACAAGAAAATATAATCATGGGTCTCTCTTTAAAACAACAAAATCATGGTATGTAAAGATGGGAAATGGAAGCCAAGAGTAATTTCTTGTTGGAGAAACAATAGTGAGATAGAAATTGATTGCCTTGTTTCTTCTTGGCCACAGGCAAGTGTTTTGTTTACCTATTATCAGAAATAATTTCAGCTGGGGTTACCTGAAGCTACTGACCATTATTGCAAATAGAGGCATCATTTTTTTTTTTTTTTGATAAAGCACCTCAGGCAAAGGTAAATAAAGCAAAGGGTGAAAGTCAATTTTAACTTTGTTCAGCCTCCATTTAAAACTACAATCTTTAAAACTACAATCGGTTTGTTAGTTATATAGGAGGTTACTACTGCTATATACTCAGTTCTATAGAGAAATACACCATCTTCTGGAAAAACAGAGCACTTGAATGCAGTAAAGGATTTTTTTTACCATTCTGCCTATATAAGCTCATGAACTCCGGAGCAGTTTTCTGGCAGTAGGCAAGGAGTTGTGATTCCTGCTTTCCACACTTCAGTTTTTCGAGAAACAGGGAGGAGGATTGACAGCCTATGGATAAAGGGTGGCTTCTGGAAGGTGTAATTTTCACATAAAGTTTTGTGAGACATTCCATTCTGAAGGAGAAGAAAAGATGTGTTCTTCTCAGGTAAATGTGTGCATTGGTATAGGACATGATGACTGTTTTTACAAAAATAACCTCATTATTAAAACATCCAAATGTTCACTGTACTAACTCACATTTATAAAAAAACCTTTCATATTATTCTCTGTTTTAATTTATATAAAAAGTTATATAACATATTACTTCATAAATATTTAATTTTATTATATTTTAAACCATGTAATAAAAGTATAATACATAAATAATATATATTGTATATTAAATTATGTAATCAATACAAAATAAATAATTTATATAATAAGACTGAGAGGCTATTGACAAAGGTCTCAACGTTCCTACTGACACAACTCTTTAGTAAACTTCTCAGGTTGTATTGACCCAAACCATGCATTTATTTTTATTGCTAGTTCATACCTGTAGTTTTGCTACTGCTATGAAGCATGCTATGAATCATGTAAATATCTCTGCTTTCTAGTGGTTTAGGAAACCACTATCAGATCATTGAGGGGATTATGCCATTTGACCATGAATAGTGTCAACATCCACATGTTGATAATTGCTAGACTATTGGATCTTTGCAGAGAAGTCAAGTACTCTTTCTCTCAGATCATAAGTCATCAAAAATTAATAATATTTACGATAACATAAAAATTTACATAGTTAACTAATCTTTTCTTGGGTCAAATAATAGAACTTAGCCAATAGATGAGAGGGCAAATGGTTAATTTTAATTTCAGGGTGTATTGAGATTCATTGATGTGGCTATAGAGTTCTCTAAGGAGGAGTGAGAATGTCTCAATACGGCTCAGAAGGCTTTGTACAGAGATGTCATGTTGGAGAATTACAACAACCTCGTTTCTGTGGGTAAGAAAAATTTTATTTCGTAACTTCTACTTCACCTCAGAAATGTCTAAAACTTCTTTTAGTAGTTGGGTCTGGTCTTCATTAATTTTAGGTATTAATTAGTGACATATTTACAGCTAATATATTACCTATATTTTTCTTGATTTTACATTTCATCTAAGAATCCTGGAATCTTAGTTACTTATTTTTAGGGAGATATTAGCATTTATATGTGAATCCACTTTGACTTCCACAATTGTCTTTAATTAATGCAATAATTTAAAAAATATATTTAGAATTTTAAAAAGAATTGAGTGATAAAGAGTCAAAATCATTTTAGAAAATGTTGGCTATAAAAAGTCATTCACGCATTTTTTAAGTCTCCTGCGTATTACATGTATTCGACATTTCTATGCAAGTACCCATGTACATTCAATGGTATATTGTTATGTATATTTGAATATACAGGTGTTGCCCTTTCTAAACCAGAGGTAATCATTGGTCTTGAACAAAAAAAAAAAAAAAAAAAAAGAGCCCTGGAATATAGATCAAGAGAAAACAGAAGGAAGAGAACCAGGTAATCTGAAATGAATTAATATGTGTGATAATAATTCTAAACCAAGGAACAATCTAGTCCTAAAGTGTGCTTTTTATTTTATCTTAAATCTATCTTACATAGAGATTATTCCTAAGCATTTCATTCAGAATAATGTACAAAAGAAATGTAAACCATGGCTGTTATTTGCTTTTGTCTTATACTATCTGAATAGTGGTAGTTTGAAATGTAATATATAATATCTGCTTTACAATGTAGAAAAAGATTAGTCTGTATTTTCATTGCTATCATTTATTTTCTGTTGCATGTGTATGACACGTACATTTGAGTAATTATTGTTTTATTACCTTTGTAAAGAATTTTATACAGTATATTTTGCTCATATTTTTCTATCTTTCATCTCTTCGTAGACTATTTCCACTTCCAACACTAACTCAATGACTTAACTTCTCTGACTGTTTATGTTTCTCTCTCTCTCTCTCTCTCTCCTCTCTCTCTCTCTCTCTCTCTCTCTCTTTCTCTCAAAAGAAAAAAAAAGTGGAAACCAAAAAAAGTATTTAAACATGGAGTTAGATATGTACTGACAACTGTTTGTGAACATAATCCATGAAATATAATCAATAGAACTAAAATTACATCATAGAATAAAACTAATTTTCCCTCTCCAAGAAATCATGTACTTTGGATTGATTCTTACATCATGAGACACTTTCTACCCTCTTTCTCCTTCTCAAAGCTTGGGTCTTATCTGCCTTGAATAAGTCCTGGTCTGTTGAATGTTGTCACATTCTCAGTAAGTTTATATAGTCATTAATCTTGTTGTATCTGGAAATGCTATTTAGCATCATTAACCACCTCTGTCCTATACAATTCTTGTGTCTTATCTTTTGTGTTAGTCCATGAACATTGATAGGAGGGATGTGAAAAAGATAAGTACTTAAGACTGAATCCTCCAACTTCTCTCAGTTTCTTCATTTTTCCAGTTGTTGGTATCCACATTAAGCTTCTTTATTGAAGGTTGATTGATGCAAAGATCTACTGGAAAAGTAACATCCTTTTAAGAGTCATATTATTCTGATTTTTATTTGTAGGAATAATAAGAGATTTTAATACAGGGCCCAGGACCTGTTTAGTCTCAGATAATTGGCCTCATAAATAGCTTTAGTTATGGGTTTTAACTTAAAAAAACATCATACTGTCAAAAATTTGTGGTAAATAATGCCAACGCATTTATGGAATAATTTACATCAGTGAGCATACCTTACAAGAAGGATAACATTGGACATCACAATATATATAAATGAGTAAGACTAATAATTAGTTTTGTCCTGCTATAACAAAATAGTACCTGAAAATACTATGAATGTAAGTCAGTAAGCATGAAATATCCAGTTTAATATTCTACTCAATATTTCTAGTGCTTTATATATTTAGTGTCTTTGGCAGTGAACACATACCTCAGGTTTGGAATGAAAATAAATATGTTTGAATTATTGTGATAATTCAGTGGTCTTTAACTCAAAAAGTTACAACCCAGTTATAGACAGACTCAGGATAGTAAGGGGTTTAAACAAGCCAGGGGTAGCAATATTCTTCATGGATTGTACGTCAAAGCAATTCCTTTAAAATCAGGAACAGTAGATGTTTGTTCATATTTTCTATAGATATTCAATATTTTTTGAACTCATATCTAAAGCAATAAAACATTGTAATGAATTCGAGACAATACTAATAGAATAGTGTCTATATTTGATAATAAATTTGACAGGATACTTCTCAGTCTTTTAATAAGGTTATATTGATCTGTGGTTCTTTAAACAGCATTATCATCCTTGTTGACATAACACACTCACAGACACACACACACATGTGGTGTTATATTATAAGGTACATAAATTCTTCATATGTAATGAATATTATATACACATATCTGTATTTTGTATAATTTTAAGTAAATATAAAACAATATTTCTATGTGGATTTACCAAAACAACGTTTTTATTATTTGTCAAAAATCTTACTTTTTTTTCTATATTGATCATTTGCCTGCTCCCAATTTAGAAATTCTTCCCCTTTCCAATTTTATATTTCTTCTATTTGTTCCCATCACTATCCATATAATTATACTACACTAATAAGTTTTAGGGAAATGAGCATTAGTTTCTCACTAGATAAGTTCAGCATCATGGATTTTACAATAGAGAGTGTTTATCACTTCAACAATACTTTGTGACAAACAACAAAAACCCACTCACAGAGTTGTTTTTTAAGTAAATGTAAATATACATAGCAAAAAAGGCACACACACACAGTTACACAAATGTAGGCTATTAAAATATAATCAAAGGAAAGAGGAAAGAAAGGCTTTTAACATGAGAAGAAAGCTGGGGAATGTGGAGTCTTACCTGGGACATTCTGGGGGGAAAGAAGGGATATTAAATAGGATGATAGTCCTACTTAAATTGAAAATGTATTTTTTTAATTAGTTAATTAAACTAACTTATTTTTTATCACTTTACATAAAGCTTTCTTGTTATATGGATATTACCCTTGTTTGATTACATTTGCACCAAGCTATGCCATTTCACTTCTGGCTATTGTGAAGGTAGTTATTTTACTTATTTCTTATTTAGCCCAATTATCAATTGTACGAAGTAGGGCTACTGAGTTTTTGGGTTAACTTTGTAACTAGCAAATTTACTGAAGGCATTTTTAGGTGTAGGAAATATCTGATGGAGTTCCTCAGGGTTAGGGTTAACCCTAACCCTGATTTACTATTATATCATCTGTGCATTGCAATATTTTTCCTTTTATTCTTTTCTAAGTTACTTTTTAATCTTTTTATATATTTCATCCCAAATATTACCACTCGGTTTCTCTTCCCAATGTTCTTCATCCTATTGCAGTACACATTTGCCTCTGAAAGGGCTTTCCCCATCCCCTTCCCCTGTACAAGTTTAGGCACATCCTCTTTCACTGAGGCCAAACAATGCAGTCCTCTGCTACATATGTGCCAGGGACCTTGAACCAGCTTATGTGTGCTCTTTGCTTAGTAACTTAGTCTTGGGAGCTCCCAGGGGTCCAGATTAGTTGACATGGTTTATCTTCCTATGGGGCTGCCTTTCCCTTCATCTCCTTTAATCCTTCCTCTATTACTTCCATAGGGGTCCCCAACCTCAGTCCAATGCTTGGCTATATCTATTTGTCTTTCTCTTAGTCAGCTGGTGGTAGAGTCTCTCAGGTACCAGCTATGCTAGACTCCTTTATGCAAGTACAACATGGCATCAATAACAATGTCAGGGTTTGGTGTGCACCAACATCCCAAGATGGTCACTAAATATCTTTGCTTTTATTTTCTGCTCTGCTTTAGTCATAGAATTTCTTTTTGTCAGGAACAATTATGGGTCAAAATTTCTAAGGTGGGTTAGTGAAACCATTTCTTCTTTTATAATTCATATCTTCTTGATCTCCTTAAGTTGCCTTATTGACCAAACTAGAAATTTAAGTAGTATACTAAGGAAACAAGGAAAGAATGGACAGCTTTATCTCATCCTTGACTTGAGTAGATTTTTTTTTTAAGTATCTCACCATTTAATTTGATTTTGGCAATTGGCTTGTTCTTTATTGCCTTTATTGTATTTAGTTATATGCCTTGTAGCGATGATCTCTTGAAGACTTTAATAAGAAGGGGTATTGGAATTTGTTAATGGATTTTCATTTTCTAATGTAATAATCATGTTTTTAGTTCATTCATTGATAGATTACATTGATAGATTTTCATATATTGAATGACCCCTTTATACCTAAGATGAAGCATTCTTGATTACGTTGGATGATGTTTTTGATGGCTTCTTAGATTTTTGTTTGCAAGTATATTAATGAGTGTTTTGCATCAATGTTCGTAATGGAAATTGGTCTGAAACTTCCTTTGATTGTTGTGTATTCATGTAGTTTAGGTATCAGGGTCTATGTGTACTTGTAGAAGGAGTTTGGCCAAATTTCTTCCATTTCCATTTTGTGGAATAGTTTGAGGAGCATTGCAATTAGCTTTTCATTGACATTATGGTAGAATTCTCTGCTAAAAGCATCCAGGCATGAGCTTTTTCATGTCATTGTTTTTTGTTGAGACATTTCAATGACTGCTTCAATTTCCTAAGTTACATTGTTTAACTGATCTTGATTTAACTTTGGTTATGTGGGATCTATCCAGAAAATATTACATGTTTTTATTCTTTATATTTTTTGGCACTGAGCCTTTTGAAATAAGAGTTAATGATTCTTTGGATTTCCTTGAGGTCTGTTGTTATGTCCATGTTTTTATTTCTGATTTTTCCATCCAAGATATTTTATCTCTGATTTTTAGTTAGTTCTCCTAAGGGTTTGTCTGACTTGTTGATTTTCTCAAGAACCAACTCTTGGTTTCCTTGATTCTTTTTCTTGTTATCTTTGTTTCTAATCTTTTGCTTTAAGCTATGAGTTTCCTTCCTGCCTTTGAGTCCTCTTTGGTGTCTTTGTTTCTTTTTGTTCTAGTGCTTTCATGTGTGCTTTTGATTTGCTAGTATGTGATGTACATATTTTCTTTAAGAAGGCAGTGTTATGATCTTTCCTCTTAACATTGCTTTCATTGTATCTCATAAATTTGAGCATAGTATGCCTTAATTTACAGTGAATTTAAAAACTATTTTTTTTATTTCTTCTTTGACTTCATGGTCATTTATTTAAGAATTATTCAATGATTTTATAGACATTCTGTTTTTCTGTTTTTCAAATCTAGTTTTAATTCATGGTGCTATAAAATATACAAGGGCTTATTTCAGTCTTCTTGTATTTAATCAGGCTTATTATGTGACGAAGTATATGATCAATTTTGGGGAAGGTTCTGTGACCTGCTAAGAAGAATATATATCATTTTGTGTTTGGGTGACATGTTTCATATATATGTTAGGTTCATGTGATTCTTAAAGTCTGTTAATTTTCTGTTTTCATTATTTGTCTGTTGCTCAGAGAGGGTGTTGAAATCTCCCATTATTATTGTGTGGGGTTCATTGTATGTTTTGATCTTTTATAAAGTTTCTTTTATGAATGTGAGTTCATTTGTGGTGTAAAAGGTCAGAATTGTGATCTCACCTGGTCGATTATTTCATTTATACATACAAAGTGTTGTTCCCCATCTGTTCTGACTATTTTGGTTGAATATCTCTTTAATTATATGTATGAATGGCTACTCCACCTTGTTTATTGTGTTTATTTGCTTAGAACAACTTTTTATCAAGCACTTTAATCTGATGTAGTGTTTGTCTTTGTTGCTGAGGTTTGTCTATATTTTTTGTAAAACAACAAAATGATGGCTCCTGGTCAGGCATCCATACATTTAGTCTGTTTTTTGTTTGTTTGTTTGTTTGATTTTAAATTGTGAAATTCCTTTCATTTATATTGACAGATATTGATGAGGAATGATTGTTAATATCTGATATTTTGATATTGTTGTGGGGTATGTATGTGTGTGCTTGTGTGTATGTGTGTGTGTGTGTGTATTTCTTCTTTTGCTTTTCCTTGTGTGAATTATTTATTTCTTGTTTTTTTTTTGGGGGGGGTGTATTTACCCTTCTAGTGCTTCAGTTATCCTCCCTGTATTATTTATAGGGCTGTATTAATGGAAATTTTTTATTGTATTTGCTTTGCTTATGGGTTTTTGGTTTTCTTCATTGATGGTATTTTAATGTTTTGGGGGATATAGGTTCTGGTCTGATATCTGTAGTATCATATGTCTAGGCCCTTACAGTTTTTAGATTATCTGTTGAGAAGTCAGGTGTAATACTGGTAAGTTTGTCTTTATATGTTTTTTAGACTTTTTCTCTGGCAGCATTTTGTATTCTTCCTTTTGTACTATACATTTAGTCTTTTGGATATTGTACTAGGAGGATTTAATTTTGGATCCGATCTATTTGGTGTTCTCTAAATGGCATATATGTTTAAAACATATATTTCTTTAGGATAGAGAAATTTTCTTTCACGATTTTGTACCAAATATTTTCTGGGCCTTTAAACTGGAAATCTTCTCTTTCTTCTACTCGTATTTTTTTGAGGTTTGGCTTTTACAAACTTCTCCAAATTTCCTGCTAATCTGGTGTTAGAAATATTTTAGACTTGGAATTTTCTTTATCGAATTTATCTTCTTCTGTTCTATCTTCTACATCTGAGATTTTCTCTTTCATATCTTTTTATTTGGTTGGTGATGCATGGGTATGAAGCTCCTGTTCTCTTCCCTAGGTTTGCTAGTTTGTGTTTTGTGAAACTTTTCTATTTTTCTTTTCAGTTTATGAACATTTTTATTCATTTCTTTCATCTATCTGATTGTATCTTCCTGTATTTCTTAGTATTTATTTATTTTCTCTTTAAGGATATCTACATATTTGATTGTATTTTCTTGTACTTTAGGGAATTTATTCATTTTTTAAATGGTCTCTATCATCATCACAACATGAGATTTAAGACCATTTTCTTGCAATTAAGTTTTGCTAGTATTTACAGGGTTTGCTAGTGTATAAAGTGTTTGCAAGTATATACAGTATACACAGTATGTATATTCTGTTTTCTTGTTGTGAAATAGTTCCCTGGGTATTGTTGAATATGTTCTTCACATGTGCTTTAGCCATCTGGTTGTCCTTGGTATTGGAAGTCCTGCTAGTCCCTGATGGCTGCAGTTCTGTGGGATTTCAGGTAGAGTTGTGTTGTCTTTTGTGGCAGCAGCACACAAAGGGCAACAGTTGAAAGCAGAGTTGGAAGTGCCTCATGGCAAATTTCTGTTTGCTCAGGAAATGAGCTGTCCTCAAGAGATACAGAAAAGCTCGTGATTTCTGATGGCTGCAAGCATCTGGGATCCCAAGTAGCTATGTGTCCTGGAAAATGCAGCATGGGGTGGATGGGTCAGATCTCTCCTGTTGTTCTTGCCAGGGAACTTGTCTTGAAGAGGTTTAGGGAGTGGGGATCTTGCATGATTGGACTGAATCCATGTAGGAGATAGACCTTAGAAATGTAATAAGCATGATAAATAATTTACATGATTCTCATGTCTTCAAGCTTACTACAGAATCCATGCTAGAGTTCAACCCTACAAACCTGAAGAATGTGGCAATCTTTTATCTGGTGTTAATCATTCTAAGGTCATCAAAGAATCGATTCTAGAAAGCAATCTTATATACCTAATGAATGCAGGAAATCCTATTCTTGCTCCTCAAATTTTCATCAGAGAATCCAAATAGGAGACAAACCTGAAAATGTGGTAACATTGGACATTTATTTCCAAAGTCCTCAACTACTCAGCTTCATCACTATAATCCATTCTGCAGACAAACCTTTCAAATATAGTGAATGTTTCAAATCCTTTACCCTGTCCTGAAATCTTCATGGTGACCACAGAATCTGTATTGCAAAAAAATCATTACCAATGTAAAGAATGTGGAAAACTGGACACTCAGAAATCAAATTTCAAACCAAATTTAGCATGCATACTAGAGTCAGACCTTACAAATGTCAAGTCTATGTCAAATCATTTATCGCAAGCTCAATCCTTAGATCAGAAACAAGATCTATGCAAGAGACTAAGATAATAGGTAATTAAACTTCTAGTATTCATACAGAATTCTGCTATTTACAATGAGAAATGTATTCATAATAATTTAAATAATTATTTAAACCTTACTCATTATCAGAGAACTACCACAGAAAAGCTCTATATTGCTTTAGGAATTGAAAACCTTTTACCCAAAACCAGCTTATGTTTATATTAAATATTTATTTGGAAAAAAATAAAAAAATTTCACCCAATACTAATGTGACATCATTAATGGTATAGAATTTATGTTCTAACAAATTAAAGAAATAGTATTTTAAAATGTTAAGATTTAATCGAGGATAATATTAAGTACTACCTTATTCAAAACCAGTTTCATAGTGTTCTGTATATTTTAGTAGGGTAGAATATTGACATTTGTGAGATAAATTTTATGTGAAGATTATTGTTCTGTTAGTCTTTGAGCTTTTTATAGGGTATGTATTAAAAGTAATTTTAAAGCTCTAATCCCTTCTTTATCAGAGTTATCAATAAATATATTACAACTGTCTTCAATTAATCCAGCCTTGGTATGATTAGTATTCATTTTATTTTATTCTGAGATGGTATCATTGTTATTTTCCATTTACTCATTGATAATACCAACAGAATTATGTCTCAAATAATTAATTTATTTGCTTTACATAAATGCCAATACAGCAATTAAGAAGTGTATATATCCTGAGCAGAGAAACCCTGAGGTTTTCTCAGTGTTTTGTGTGTGTGTGTGTGTGTGTGTTTTATGGATAAATTCACTATCATTTCAAGGAACATAACTTCAGGTATATGGAAAAGTACCAAGTTGGTCCATTGTTGGGTGATGAGATTGAGGATTTTAGATGAAAAATCCCCCTCAGTACATATTTTGATATTCGTTATATGTGCTGAATATAGACTATTATACAATTCTCCTACTAAAAAGTTTCATTTAAAATATTTCTCCACTAGATATATATTTTGACACAACAGTCAGATCTATTAATTGAAACATGCTGAAAATGACAATTTTAAGACAATATTTTTTAAAACAATAAGTACTTTGAATGTTTAATTGAAGAATATTAATAATTTCATTAAGTATGAAAATTGCCAGTGCAGTAAGTACTAATTATTATATCCATAAGACTTCATAAATAACATTTTATGAATATAGACAAAAAGTTTATCAAAAAAGTAAACTATACTTAGAATTGTGTCTTTCACAATTCTATCCAGAGAGTTTTGCAACTCCAGGAAAGAACTGTCTTGAAAGAGAGCTGTCTGAAATCTGTCTCCAGCAGAACATAGGAAATCAGCCTGTAATTCATGATTTGACTTTGATTTATTCATTCATTACTGCCAGATAACCCTTCCTGTGATTGCCTCTGCAAGTTGAGGTACTTCACTCAATTTTGGTTCTTGAGCTTTGCGGAAGCATTTTTGTGCTCTAAATTCAAATTTGTAAATTGTTGGCTTTAATTCTGGGAAAAAGGGATTTTTATTTAGAAATTATTTTCAAATAGATACATAGATGATAAAAAATTAGAATATACATAGATATATATTGGATATATTATATTTACATACATACACATACCTAAATAAATATTTACACATATACATATGAAATATATGAATGTATTTTCTGAATAGGATTACATTTACATATATATGTATATATATATATATCATCTAGATTCATTTCTATGTACTTTTATCTATCTATCCTCCATCTGTTATTATATTAATAAAGATAGAATATAAATTATATAAGTATTAATTATATATATATATTTATTTAAGTATATATATTTATTTAGGTATGGGTTATCAATGTATTTATAGGTATAGATAATAATGGGTAGAGTCTATGATTGGATATAATCTATTCCAATAGTCTCAATATTTTGGTTTTAATGTTTATGCTTTTTAATTTCTTTTAGATTGTTTTTGTAAAATGTTAAAACCACAGTTTCGAATTTATCTATCATTTCTCGAATGTTTTTAGTAGACTTCTGAGGATATATATATCTTCTGAAATAGGAATACCTTAGCTTATTTTTTCATTATAAGTATCACTTTCATTTTATTCTTTTGCTTCTTGCACCAGGTTGGTCAACTTGTTTGGTATTGCTATGGAGCTTCTGTCTCCCTCATGGCATTTAATCTTTCTCCAATCTTTTCTGTAAGAGTTGCTGACCTCTATCTAATGTTTGGATGTTTGAATCTGCATCTGTTTTTGTCATCTGATGCAATTAGCCTTTCAGAGGACACTCCTAGTCTTCTGCCTGTAAGAATAAGAAAGTATCATTGTCACATTCAGGGATTGGTTCTTGGTCATGGGATGAATCTCAATTTGGGCCAATTACTGGTTGGCCATTACATCATTCTCTGCTCCATTTTTTTTTTTTTTTACATAGATTTTAAACAGGACAAATTTTAGTTCAATTATTTTGTGGATGGTTTGGTGACATTAACCCTGTACTAGGAGTCCTCCCTGGCTACTGGAGGTGACATCTTCTGGATTCATGTATGCATTGTTAGGCATCATGTCTATGTTCACAACCATTGACTTAGGGAAGCATCCACAATCCCAGCAGATAACTGGGGCTTAATAGATGTTACCCCACTCCTTCCTTCAGCTGGTGCAGAATTCCTTCCATTATCACATAATCCCAGATTCTCACCTTTCTCTGTGCAAAGTTGATTCTGACCCACCAATTTCTCTCCCCATGCCCTGTTTCACCAATTTTTCTCCTCCCTCTGGTTCCTATGAGTATCTATTTCTTGCTCTATGTAAGATTCAAGCATCTGCACTTGAATTTTCCTTTTTATTTAATATTTTTACTGTGGGGTGTATCATGTGCTTTGATACTTTATGACTAATATCCACTTATCAGTGACATATTGTACATGCCCTTTTCAGCCTAGGATAGATTTTCCAGGATAATATTTTTAGTTCCATTCATTTGCCTGTAAAATTTATGATGTCCTTTTTAATAAAAAAAAATCGCAAAATAGTATTCCATTGCAGAAATTAATATCATTTATTTTCTGTATCCATTCTTTATTTGAGTGCCTTCAGAGTTGTTCCCAGTTTCTGACTATTATGAATAATACTGCTATGAACATAGTGGAGCAAGTGTCCTTGTGGTATATAACCAAAGCATCCTTTGGTTATGTGACCTGCAGTATAACTGGGTCTTCAAGTAAAACTCTTTCTCGTTTTCTGAGAAACCACCGGATTGATTTCCAAAGTGTTTGTACAAGTTTGCAACCCCACCACTAATGAAGGAGTGTTCCCTTTGGTCCACATCTGTGTCAGTATGTGATATCTCTTGAGTATATTATCTTCGATATTCTGATTGGTGCCAAACAGAGTATCAAAGTCTCTAAATAACATGTCCCTGAAGACTAATGTTGCTGGACATTTATTTAAGGGCTTTTCAGCTATGTGAGAGTCGTCTGTTGAGAATTCTATTTAGTTCCATTTTTTTAACTGGGTTATTAGGTTTGTTGGAGTAAAATTTCTTTAGTTCTTTATGTAATTTGGATATTAGCCTTCTATTGGATATACAATTAAAGAAGATCTTTTCCAAATTTGTTGGCTGTTGTTTTGTCCTAACGCCAGTGTTCCTTACCTTACAGAAGGATTCATTTCACTTTCATGAGGTCTCCTTTGTGTTTGGTAGATTTGTTATTCAAATCTACCAATCTACTCAGTCATTGGTGTTCTATTAAGAAGTTGTGTCCTGTATAACTGCATTCAAAGCTATCCCATAAAGTTTCTTCTATTAGATTTAGTATATTTAATTTTGTGTTGAGTTCTTTGATCCACTTGGAATAGAGTTTTGTTCAGTGTGATAAATATTAATCTATTTAATTCATCACATTTAGATATCCTGTTAGATCACCACAATTTAGAGAAGATGCTCTCTTTTTGCCATTGTATGGAATTGGTTTCTTTCCTTTTAAAAATCAATTGTCCCCCACTATGCAGGCTTATTTCATGTTCTCTGATTTGTTTACATTGATCACCACACTTCTTCTATACCCAGTGATACAGTGTGTATACATAAACATTCCCCAGTTTAGAGGAATGCCAGGGTATGGAGGCAGGAGTCGGTGGGTAGTAGGGGAAGCAATACCATAGAAGTAGGACAAGTGTAGATGAGATAGGGGGTTTCCAAAAAGAAAACTGTGTAAGGGGAAAACATTTGAAATGTCAATAGATAAAATATCCAATAGAAAAACCACTATGTGTTGAAAGCCAATTGCCAACATTATGTTAAAATGAATGAACCTTAAACAGTTCAACTAAAATTTGGTCAAGACAAAGCTTTCTACTCTCTCCCTATCTTTTCAATATAGTACTTGATGTTTTAGCTAGAGTAATAAGAAATCTAAAAGATATCAAAGGGATACAAATTGGAAAGGAAAAAGTCAAAGTATTGCTATTTGCAGATGATATGATAATATATTCAAGGGATCACAAATTTTTACCAGAGAATACTTACAGCTGATAAACATCTTCAGTAAAGAAAGTGTTTCAATATGAAAACAATACAAATACAATGAAAATCAGTATTACTCCATGATACAAGCAATCAATGGGCTGATAAAGAAATTGAAGAAACTACACCCAACGATAGACACAGATTATATAAAAAGATCTTGCCCACTTGATCAAAGTGCATGATGTTTTAATATATTTATTAGATTCTGTTTGGAGTTATGTTATTTAATAAATTGTCATCAATGTTTACAGGAGATATTGGTCTAAGATACTCTTTGTTGAATCTCAGTGTGGATTAGATATCAGGGTGGCTGTGGTCTCATAGAATTTACTTCTGATGTTCCTTCTGTTTCTAGAGTGTGGAATAGTTTGAAGAAAATTACTCCCCCTGAACACCTATGCTCCGGTGTCATTCCCTTCCCCACATCCTGCCTTTTTGTGTTTATAACCCCTGTGTGAATAAGTAAATTATGGTGTGATTTAAATAATTAATTAAATTAATTAATTAAAAAACGTATGGTAACAATGGGCATAAGAACCAAATATTCCTTGGTATTTTTGGCTGAGAGAATTTAATGATTGCTTCTCTTTTTTATAAGGAGGTGGTGTTTGGACTATATAAATTGATTACCTGATCTTGATTTCATTTGGGTGATTGAAATTTGTCTGGAAAAGCTAAATGAGATTTCCTTGGATTTTTCCCATGTCTATTTTTATAGCTCCCTTTACATTTCTGATTATTTTAACTTGAATGGTGTCTCACTTACTTTTACTTAGTTTGGCTAAGGGTTCGTTGATTTTCTCAAAGAACCAGCTCTGGATTTTACAGATTATTTGTATTGTTCGACTTTTTTCTAATTGTTTGATTTCAGCCCAGAATTGATTACTTCCTGTTGTTTACTCTTCATAGATGTATTTACTACTACTCCTTTTTCTACTCTTTTTCTTCCTTTTCCTCTTCCTCTTTAGCTTTCTCTTTCTCTTCCTCTTCCTCTTTCCTCTTTCTCTTTCTCTTTCTCCCTCTCCCTCTCCTTCTCCTTTACCATCACCTTCACCTACTCCTCCTTCTCATTCATATTCACATTCTCCTTCACCTTCTCCTTCTCCTGTTCCTTCTGCTTTAAACCTTTCAGGTATATGCTTAAATTCTTAGTATGAGCACACTAATTTCTTTATTAAGGCACTTAGTATTCTGAACTTTCCTCTTAGTCATACTTTGATTGTGTTTTACAAGTTTAATAATACTGTATCTTTGTTTTTATTAAGTTCTAGAAAATCTTTAATTTCTTTCTTTCTTTCCTGATACAGTGATACTTGGGTACAGACCTGCTTAGTTACCATGAGTTTGTAAGCTTTCTGTGGATGTTAAATTGCAGCTTCAATCCATAGTGGTCTGATAAGATTCAAGGAGTTATTTTAATTTTCTTTTTTACTTGAAGCTTTAGTTGTAAACAATCCTTTGGACTATCTTGCAGAAGATATCTGAGTTGCTTAGAAGGAATATTTTTGGTGTTTGGGTGAAATGTTTTATAGATATATGTAAAGTTTTTGATTTATAACCTCTTATCATTTCATTATTTTTCTGTTTAGTTTCTGTCTTGATGACATATTTTGATGAAAATGAAGAGTTGAAGTCTCTCTACATTAATTTAGGGTGGTGTTGTGTGATTTAAGCTTTAATGATGATTCAGTTATGAATGTTAGTGCTTGAGTACAGGGTATTAGTTTCAGATGTCATCTTGGTGGATTTTTCCTTAGAATAATTTTGTTGAAAGTCAATTTTTATTATATATTACAATTTCTGCTTGAATTGCTTATTGGTTATGTTTGCTTAGAAAAAAGTTTCAGTCCTTTATTTTGTGGTAACTTATATGTTTTTTTGAATATATATTTCTTGTATGCAGCAGAATAATGGATCCTATTTTCAAATCAATTCTGTTTGCCTGTGTCTTTTTATTGATGAATAGATTTCATTAGTATTGTGAGCTATTAATGACCAATGACTTTTAATTTCTGTTGTGTTAATGATGGTGATGTTAGTGTGTTTGTGTGTGTATGTGTGTGTGTGTGCTTGTACTGAGGAATTATTTATTTTTTCTGTGTTCTTTTTTATTTAACCTTCTTTCTTGGAGTTTTCCTACAAGTATTTACTGTAGTATTAGATTTGTAAACAAATGTGCTATAAATTTTGTTTGGTTTTGTAGTATCTTGTTCTCTTCATCTATGGTGATTGAGAGGTTTGCATGTGAATAGTAGTATAGGTTATCATCTTTGGTTTCTTAGATGCTATATGACATTTGTCCAAGCCCTTCTAGTTTTTCAAGTCTTTTTCTCAAAGTTGGGTGTGATTCTGATAGGTCAGCTTTTGTAGGTTATGAGTCATTTTCTCCTTGCAACTTTCATATTCTTTCTTTGTTCTGTAAATTTGTGTTTTGAATATTATGTTGCAAAGGTATTTCATTTCTTGGTCCAATTTAGTTGGTGTTTTATTAGCTTCTTGTGTGTTTATATGCATGTCTTTCTTTACACTGGAGAAATTTTTGTCTCTGGTTTCATTGAAAATATTTTCTGGTCCTTGAGTCTGAGACTCTTCACCTGCTTTTATTCCTCTTATTCTTAAGTGTGGACTTTCCATACTATGCCAGATTTCCTGGAAATTTTCTGTCAGGTCTTCTTTAGATTGAACATTTTTTTGATTGATGTAGCAGTTTCTTCTACTATATCTTAACCACTGCAGATTCTCCCTTAAAACTCTTGTGTTCTATTGGGGAAGTTTAGGTATCCTGTTCCTGTTTTTTTTTTTTCCTTAGTTTTCTAATTCCAGGATTCACTCAAATTGTCATTTCTTTATTGAGTCCATTTCTATTCTCATGTCTTGAACAGTTTTATTCATTTAATTCTCCTATGTAATTTTATTTTCCAGTATTTTTTGAAGGAGTTTATTAGTTTCCTCTTTAAAGACCTCTACTTCTTTGATTATAGATTCTGTATTGATTTGAGAGATTTATTAATCTCTAATATAAATGCCTCTATCATCATTATAGAACTTGATTTAAGGCCATTTTCTGTGTCTCTGGCTGTGTTAGAATATCCAGGACTTGTTGTTTTGGGATACTTTTGCTCTGCAGGTGCCACAAAGTCTTACTTCTTGTTTAGGTTCTTTTTGTGTCTTTAGCCATCTAATTGTCCCTGAATGTTCCTTAAATATCAGTTATAGGGAAGACAAATCTAAATCTAAATGTTTACTGTTCAGTAAGCCTCCTATGGGCAGCCTTGGACAAGGTTGGTTTTGGTATAGCAGGTCTGGAATGTTTGGTGGGCCTTGTCTTTCCCTGGTAGGAAGGCATGGATGCTAATTGTTAGTCTGGATTGACAGTGGCCAGCAGAGCAGTGGACAGAAAATGGAGTGCCAGAGAGAGCCTGTATCTAGCTCAGGGTTATTAGGCATGGCCTGGAGGATAGGCAGAAGTATAGGGAATATGTGATATGACTTCATTGTTTCTTGTTCAGCAGGCTTGGATATTCCTTGTTTGGTAGGCATGGTGGAAGCCAGAAAATACAGTTGCTAGACTGATTCTGATTTTTTGATACTAAACATAGTAGCACAGGGAAAAGTTAATGCATATGTTTCTCTCTCTCTCTCTCTCTCTCTCTCTCTCTCTCTTTTTTTTTTTTTTTTTTTTTTTTTTTTGAGACAGGGTTTCTCTGTACAGCCCTGGCTATCCTGGAACTCACTCTGTAGACCAGGCTGGCCTTGAACTCAGAAATCCGCCTGCCTCTGCCTCTCAAGTGCTGAGATTAAAGGAGTACGCCACCACTGCCTGGCTGATGCATATGTTTCTATGTATTATGTTACATTTTGTGGGGGAACGGTTCTGGAGGGTGTCCCATGATGATCTCCCGGCTGAGGGCAGAGTGAGAGCAGGGAGGGTCCTCTACCCACGTCTCCGCTGTCTGTTGATCTTCAGCCCAGCCTGGTGTGAGAGGTCTGGGCCAAAAGGGTGACTCCCAGGTGCTGCACCTGTCTCTCCACGCTGAGCCGCCCGGGCTGGGCCGATAGAAGCCGGCTAGCAGGCAAGGAAGCAGCTTGGTGCCCCAGGAAGGTTCGGGAGAGCGGATCTCTCCCCAAGTGTTACAGCTCTTGAGACAAAACTCCCAGACACCAAGATGATTCTCGAACACACCTCTTTACTTCTCCTGAATAGAGCCTTTATATACAGTTTCAGGGTGGGTTAGGGTCTGACAGCAGATAACGCTTATTGGCTTGGTCGGAGAGCTTGGAGATACCTCATCTACATGTGGGAGGGCCTGAGGCACTGTTCCTCGTGACTGATAGTCATAGACCTCTCTTTGGGAGAGGCTGTGGAGGGCCGAAGCTGAATGAAAAGAACCAGGGCCTGGGGGCAGCGCCCAACACCTGCCGTCCTGGTAAAGGTCCAGGGTTCAAGGCTTGCTCAACCAGGCACCCAGCTGCTTCCCACAGCCCACCGCCCCAAAACTCCCCCTTTTTCTTTTATAAAGGAGAGGTGTCATCAGAATAAGTATCTCCTATGTTGGGAAGAGTTTGATACTGAACCAAGACCTGATTGGTAGTTACCTTTGCAATTCTACTTATCTGCTGCTTTAGAAACTGAATGAGGCAGGGTGCCAGGAGAAGTAAAGTTCCAATGGCTAGTATGGGGCCAAGGAGGGGAAGAATCCAAGCCACCAAGGGTTAGAGTACCAAGGGGTAGGGGTATTGGGAGTATAGCGTGCCTGGAGGTTCCACCGGAGCTCTTTGAGCATTTGTACATCTTGTTCTACCAGCCCAGACTCATTGACATAGAAGCAACATTCCTCCCCCAGCAAAACACAAGTCCCCCCATGTTCAGCAGTTAACATGTCTAGGGCTCTCTGGTTTTGGAGAGCAACTCCTGCTAACGAGGTTATCTGGCATTGAAGAGATTCAAGGCTGTCTGTAGTAGAGGCCATTGCCTGGTCAAGCTTGTCCTGGAAGTCGCCAGCCAGATGCTGTGTTTGGACAAGGGCTGCTCCAGCAGTTCCAGTAGCACCAAGTGAGACAGCAAGGCCTAGTCCAATGAGCAGAGGGATGAAGATCTCTCTCTTCTTTCGGCTTCCTCCCATCTGTAAGGCGAGTTCTTCAGTTTCGTAGAGATAAACCTGGGGGACAACGATCACGGGGGCGCAGGAGCCCTGAAAATGAGGGTTAATACAGGCACCTACAGTGCCTTTGCACCAGAGGAGAGCGGGAATGTTAACACATACTGAGTTGGTAATGGTGATGTCATGGGCACATGTGAGATGGGGTTTTGAGGAGGGCCCTACAAGGCAAAGAGGTGGGGTTAGGTCAAAGAGAGGAATGTCTTGTGCTTTCCTTGCAGGCAGGGGTCCGTGGAGGTCATAAAGGGAAAAGTTAATGGGAACAGCTGTTAATAATGGTCGGAGAGAGAGGCACAGAAAAAGCATTGGGAGGAATTGGGGTGGGTCGTTAAGGGAAGGAGGTCTGCTGCATATTGGATGTACTGTAGCCAGGAGAGGGTAGTTTGTAGTTCCTCTTGAGACTGGTTTTCCTGTTGGATAATATTAGCATGGGTAAAGGCAGATTTGGGGGCAGGGACAAGTTCACGGGAGATGTGTAGGTCAGCTATGGGGTATCTGGCATAGCCACTGGAGTAAAGTTTACCCATGACTCCGGTTCGCCAACGTTCATTCCATGGATCACTGATGGAAAGCTGAAATTGAGTTTTAAGGTTGGTGAGCATGGTGCCACCTCGACTGGTGGATTCCATCCTGCAGCTCCAATATCGGCAACCTCCATATGTGGAGACCTCCTGGAGGCATTCACCTGTGTTTCAGTAAGGAAAGCAGAGAAAGGGGCTGGAGATAGTGGAGATGGATTCTGGGTGTAGGGGAATCTCAATCCTAGTTTGACATCCTTTAAGTGGGCAGTCCTGGGTTCCTATAACTTTGTTGTGTCCATTGTAGGTTTCCCTAGCATAGAATCTCCAATGGTAGGTGTTGGGAAGCCTAGGGAGAGACTGGGCAGTAGCAGAGTTAGCATGAAGAATGACAAAAACAACCAAGAGAATAGAGAAGAGAGGGGCTTGTGGAGGGCACATGGCCTGGGCAGCTGTCACCAGGTCATGGATATCCTTCCAGGAAATCCTGCTGCTCCTCTGTGCATGGCATCTCCTCTGCCTTCTCTTCCCCCTCCTTGGTTCTTGATCTGTTAGTGAGAGGCAGGCCATCTGCTTGGTTGGTGGGGTGGTGTCGGACATTTCGAGCAGGGACCCAGATAGGCTTGGGCTGGTCCTGTGGAAAAACACAAACAAAACCCCTCCCACTTGTAAGGAGGGGGTCTGGTCCCTTCCAAATTCCATCCAAAGGATCTTGCCATCGTACTAGGATAGGGGGAGCTAATTTTGGTATGTGCCAATGGAGGGAAACAGGAGGGTGTTTGGAGTTTTTGTAGATGTTAAATATGTTTAGGGTTGTCAGAGCGATCATTAATTATACATTGGGGGATAAGTGGTGGTTTGTTGTTTCAGGAGTTGGGCCTTCAGGGTCTGGTGTGTTCTTTCTATTATTCCTTGGCCCTGAGGGTTGTGGGGAATTCCCGTATGATGGGCAATTTCCCACTGTGTTTAAAAAGTTTTAAATTGGGCGCTAGTAAAGGCCGGGCCGTTGTCAGTTTTTATCTGTTGAGGAATGCTCATGATGGCAAAGGTAGAGAGCATATGGTAAATTAACCTTTTTGAGTTTTCACCAGTATGGGCTGTAGCCCATATAAAATGTGAGTAGGTATCTATGGTTACAAAAACATATTTCTGTCTACCGAATTGGGGAACATGGGTAACATCAATCTGCCATAAGGCATTAGATTTGAGGCCTCTGGGATTGGTGCCCATGGTTTGTAAAGCTGGGGTGGTAATGAGGGACGCACAAGAGGCACATGTTTTTATTATCCTTTGGAGCTGAACAAGGGGATGTGGGGGAAGGGAGCATGAAGCCCCTTTAGATTTGTGTGTGTGCGTGAATGAAATTGGTCTGCTTGCTCAGTGGAGGCTATGAATGTTCCTGTTGAGGCAGTTTGGTCAGCGAGTGCATTCCCCTCAGATATAGGACCTGGCAGGGGACTGTGAGATCATATGTGCTGGATATAGATGAGGGAGGCTCTCTGCTGTAGGAGGGTGGAGACCTGTATGAGTAGAGGGGAGAGTGGGTTGTCATCTAGTTTGACAAATGATCTTGACAACCAGGGGAGCAAATTGACAGCATATACACTGAAAAGAGGTTAAGGGGGCCTTTGACTTCTTTTAGAGCTAGGTCAATGGCAAATTGTGGGGCGGTGGGCTGTGGAAGCAGCTGGGTGCCTGGTTGAGCAAGCCTTGAAGCCCGGACCTTTATCAGGACGGCAGGTGTTCGGCGCTGCCCCCAGGCCCTGGTTCTTTTCATTCAGCTTCGGCCCTCCACAGCCTCTCCCAAAGGAAGGTCTATGACTATCAGTCACGAGGAACAGTGCCTCAGGTATAGTTTTACAGTTAAGAATATCTACTGCTTTGCAGAGGTCAGGACTGAAATTTATGATACCTACATGGTGGCTCACAAGCATTTGTAACTGGAGATCTAGGAGTTCTGAAACTTTTTTTCTTCCCTCTGAATGCACTAGGTAATCACGGGGGATACAAATAATATGCATGCAATCACATATATGCGTAAAATTTGTAATTGTTTAAAAAATGATAAATTGAGAGTATTTGTATTTGAAATAAAATTAATGACTGATTTTTGTTTGTCAATAATGTTTCCAACTCCTTTTATGTGACATTGGCATTGTTTTAAATATTTCATGAAGCTAATATATTTATATGTCCTTAACATATTAGAGCATATTTCAGGGTATGCTTTCCAAAACATGTATCTTCTTTGCATGTGTTCACCTTTCACATAATGTAGAATAGAAGACATATAATAGCTACAGGTAGCAAATACAATGAATTTCCAGTGCTTATGGCAAATCTGATGCAATTCAAAACATGTATACTAGTATAGTCATGGTAAAAGTCTAGAGATAATGAGTGTAGGCCAGGACATGGAGAAATGTAATCCCATGTAAAATGCTGGTAAGAAGGTGATATGGGTCCATGATTATTGAAAACTTTGCCAGCTAGTCTACAGACTAGAAATAAAGTCACTCTCAAGCTTCCATTCCTAGGTATGTACACAACAGAAATGTCATCTGAGGTACACACTGATGTTGTTAGTATCAATGTTTATAATAATTACAAGGTAGATAAAACTATAGTAGGTCACCACTAAAAAATAAGTGGGCAGAGCATTTCAGCCCATGCTACATGCTAATAAGAAGTAATTTAAATGTGAGGATCCTTGAAAATTGTCAAGTTAACCATCATAAGGAGCCTCACATTGTGGGATTCCATATATATATATATATATATATATATATATATATATATATATATCGTATAAAATAAGAGATTTTTCATCAACAGAAATATTGTTGTTCTTAGGTACATGGGAATGGGTTACTGGAAGGTGAAAAGCTACATTGTAAGATCATGATGGACAGAATAACAAAAGAGGCAAAAGCATTTGAATCATTTTAAAGCCTTTTATCTAAGAATTTGGTGTTTAATTGCAGCTTCACTGTAAAATATCAATAAAATATATTGTAAAAATAAAGATAGGCTACCTTGTAGTCAGGACAAAGTTTTGGTTGATGGCTTTGGCTGTGGGATGATGTGCCCCTCTTTCTTTTGTAAGTCCTGTCTGATTATAGGACGTGCCTACTTAAGTATTCATATGCCCAGCGATCAGGATTGCAACTAGGTTTACCTCCATAGCCTCCTCAAACCTCTCCTATCCCAAATCTCCATATAGTCTAAAAGATGCCCATCATCAATTTCTATTCTCATTACTAGCACTCTCCTTCCCCACTCCCCAACACACCTGACTTTAGGAATAAATTTTTGCAACCTACTTTTAATAAGGGTTTGAGCTGTCTTCTATCCCACTACTCACCAGTGGAAAAGAAACGTTTTAGGATATGAGGGAAGTGAACCAGTTCAGCAATAATTCTTTGGGGGCAATCTCAATATTCTTTGGTAGAAGTTCAGTCTGATAGCAAACACCAAATACAACTCAGTAGCCGTAGACCAGTTCTCTAGGCAAACAGACAGCAGGTATGAACCTGCAGTACCGTACATTACTTTTGGTAGGCAGACATCAGGCACAAACCAGCAGCTGAAGTTCAATCATGAAGAGAATGCCAGGCACACCAGCAGACTCACTAAGAAAGTCACAAAGAAAGACTCAACTGATACAAGAAAATTGAAAAAAAAAAAAAAGAAAATGGTGTTGTATCGTATCAGACAATCACTGGATAAAGGTAGATGTCAATTACAGCAGAAACACCATAAATCCTACACACTCATGTAAATGGAAACAACTCTACATTCAATAATCTCTGGGTCAGGGTAGAAATATAGGAAAAATTTAAAGACTTTCTAGAATTCAATGAAAATGAAGGTACAACATATCTAAGTTTATGAGACATGATGAAAAGTTTTATCACGAAATTTATAGCACTATATGTCTCCATATGCCAGCACAGCAAGAGGAATACAAGGCAGGAAATCATCAAAACCAGAACTAAAATCTATTAGCTAGAGACAATGAAAATAATACAAAGAATCAATGAAATTAAGTGCTAATTCTTTGAGAAAATCACCTAGAATCCACTTAGCCAAACTAACCAATAGACAGAGAGACAGTATTCAAATCCACAAAAAAATAAATGAAAAGCTAGATAGAATGACAGACACTTAAGAAACTCAACCATTCAAAAACCTCTACTCCCCAAAATTGAAATATCTTAATGAAATGAATGTATTTCTAGATAGATACCACTTACAAAAGTTAAATCAAGATCAAATAAACTAAACAAGTATTTAACCCCTATAGAAATAGAAACAGTAATTAAAATTCGCCAATATGTTACCCTAGGGCCAAATGGTTTTAGCACAGAATTCTACCAGACCTTCAAAGAAGAACTAATACTAATAATGCTCAAATTATTCTTTCAAATACAAACAGAAGGAAACAGCCAAATTAATTGTATGATGTCCCAGTCATGATGATACCTGAAGCACATAATGACTCAACAAAGGAAGAGAACTTCAGATTGATTCTTCTACGAACATTGATGCAAAAATACTCAATATAGTGCTTGCAAACTGAATCCAAGAACACATCAAAGTCATCATCTGTTATGATCAAGTAAGCTTCATCCCAGGGATTCATATATATTTCAGTATATGAACATCCATCAACATAATATACCGTATAAACAAACTGAGTGAAAAAATCACATGACTGTTTCATTAGATGCTGAAAAAGCCTTTCTCAATAACCAACACCCAATATCTGTGGGGTTTTACAGGTACCAATTTATCTGTCTAGCCACTTCTAGCTTTTAGAATCTCTTGCCAACATTTGACAAATACCTAAATATAATTAATGCAGTATTCAGCAAGCCAAAAGCCAACACCAAGCCAAATGAGAGATTGTTAAAACAATTCCACCTAAATCAGTGATGAGAGAAGGCTGCCCACTCTCTTCCTATCTGTTCAGTAGAGTAACTGAAATCCTAGACAGAGCAATAGGACAACTAAAGGAGATCAAGGGGATATAAATTGGAAAAAAATTTAACCAAATTATTTCTATTTGCTTTTGATATGATAGTGTACATAAATGACCCTAAACCTTATACCAGAAAACCCTTGCAACTGATAAAGTGAGTGAATACCAAATTAACTCCAAGAGATCAGCAGTCCCCACTTGTAAAAATGAGAAACTTGTAAATAAAGAAATAAGAAAAGTATAGTTGTAGTAGTCATGAATAATATAACATATCTAAGTATAACTCTAACCAAGCAAGTAAAAGATCTGTTTGACAAGAATTCCAAGGCCACAAAGAAAGAAACTGAAGAAGATATCAGAAGACAGAAAGATGTCTCATGTTCATGGACAGGTGTTGTAGTAATTATTTAAAAGCGGCCTCTGACCATGCTGAGTATCTAAGCTGTAGAGGCTCTGCCTAGCCCATCTGTCATGTGTCTCAGCCTGAGGTCCCGTGTAAGCTGCAGCTAGGAATGGCCAGCTAGAAACACCAACCCTGCCACCCATGTGACGTGAGCATGGGAGATGGCTCAATCTCCCACACTGTCTTTGTGAGGCAGGGAATTGCCTAGACCATCCTGCCATCCAAATGGGCCCAGTAGAAAGATGAGACTCTAATGCTTAAAGATTAATCAAAGGCTTATATATTTGATAATGATTAATAACAAGATGCCCATACAAAGAGAGTTATATCCCAACTAGCTAACCTAATTATAAGTTTATAAGTTGTTCCCCATGAGTGCTCTTCATACCTGTGTGGTTCTCCATTCTCCTACATCTCTGCTCTCATCTTCTCTCCTGTCTCCTAGCTCCTCCTCTACCTTTTTTCCCTCTCCTCCTTACTCCTCCTCTTCCTCTTCCTCTCCTAACACCTTCAACCAGAGCTCCTCCTATATATCACCCTTTCTGTTAAAATAAAATAAAAATATTTTCTCAAAATACAATTAGAGCATAACTATACCAATTTGTATCAGTAAGGTACAATATAAACCTAATACCCAGTCCATTATTTTGTTGACTAAACAGAGCCTCTGTCATTTCTCTTGACTAAAAGACTTTGTTCTAAACCTGGCTTATATCCTGGCTTTAGAATGAATGTCAGCTGAAAAACATCCTCTCAAGTCTGTTCTCTCAAAGTAAGTAGCCTGGGTTGGCTATGAGACTTCAAGTTTCAACCCTGTCAGAAATCCAGAATGACTGAATTAACTGATATTATGGGAAGCACAAAGCATAGCTTCTAAAACTTAGCCAATTTATAGAGACCGCTGAACACCTGGACAGTCCCTAAACCTCAAAAACTTTGGAGCATCCAAACTTCAGCCTTCTGGCCCAGGATCATCTGAGAGACCTAATAATGCAGAATTTTTAAGGACTGATTACTCTGTCTTGGCAGACATAATCAGTAGACTATTCCACAAGTGTGTCCTTTTCTAGACAGTAATTAGTCTGTAAACAAAAAGAGGCAATTTTTGCCTAGTGGCTGTCTCACCACAACTGGAGTAACTCCAAAGATGCTGAATTTCTTCTTAGAATTCATGGTTTAAATTAGTGAAAATGTTATAAAAAGCAGATTCAATGATATTTGCTTCAAAATTCCAACACAATATTTCATAAACCTTGAAAGAAAAAAAATGTACTTCATTCTAAAAGATAACCCAGGCTTTCCAAAAAATAAAACAAACAAACAACAAGAACAAAAAGACCCATCACAAACAAAAAAAGAATATTCAGAGGAGTCATCATCCCTAACCTCAAGCTGTACTATAGAGCAAGAGTGACAAAAACTGCATGGTATTTTACAGAAGCAGAATGTTGATCAATAGACTCAAATCAAGACAGAGAATTAAACCCACACACCTATAAGTGCTTAGTATTATATAAAGAAGTCAAATTCATACAACAGAAAACAGAAAGTATCTTCAACAAATCATGCTGAACTAACTGAATATTTGCATGTAGAAGAATGAAAATAAATTTATATTTATCACCCTGCACAAAACTCACGTCCAAGTGCATCAAGCATCTCAACATAATTTTTGATAAACCAAATCCCATAGAAGATTAAGAGGGAAATATGCTTGAATACATTAATAGAGGGGATAATTTCCTGCACAGAACACCAAAAGTTCAGGCTCTAAGATTAACAGAATGCTAGCAGGGCTGGTTTACAGGAAATTCTTTCCACAGTAGAACTGAAGTGTGCATGTTTTTGGCATTTTCTTTTTCGAAGATGTGTGATGGATGTGTTATTCTGAATCACCTGAAACTGAAGATTTAAAAAAAGAAAAAAACATAATGTTAAAAAAGAGTGCCAGTAGTAATGGCACAATAAAATTGACAAGGATAAAATAAAATGTCAGAAATATAAAAAAGTAAATAAATTAAAGTTCTTCTAGTATTATGAACACACCACAAGGAACATATGTCAAAATGATAAAGATTTAACAACTAAAGCTAAATTATCATTATGCAAAAATAATAAAAGTTTTGATTCCAATTTAAGACTTAATAATGATGTCTTGATATGTAAACATTTATATCATTTATGAACAATGATTGTTGGTTTAATCCACATTTAACAAAGAAGATGAATGTGTTTCATAGTTTAATGGACATGAACAAACATCCATGTGTTTCTTCTTATCCTTTATGTTTTATTGTTTTAAAAATGCATAATGATGTTAAGAGGTACATGATGATACTTGTATACAAGTTCAAATTGTGTAATTAAATAATTGCCATCCTATGTTTAGATGCCTGAAAAGATTTGACAGATTGTCAAAAGATTTAAAGAGAAATAAACTCATTTAGAATTTATATTCTACTTCTACCTTCTCATTTCCAGTAAACTATGGTTTCAATATTATAACATGTAATTACAAATAGGATTAGTTTACAGTCTGTACATCCTGTCCATGTACCTAATCAAACCTTATAAACTCACTGTGCTTCTGAATTGGGGCTCACCTTGAATTTCTCTCTCAGAAGCAACATTTTCTTTTTTTTTTTTTTTTTTTTTTGAATTAACATTTTTTTTTTATTTCAAGAATACAAAAATTGAGTTGCTACCCAAAGGAGACTATCCTACTGTACATAAAATATATTCTCAATATTTAAGATAAAGAAAGTTAATTATCAAGTTGTAATTTCTCATGTTTTACCAGTAACATGTGAACATATCACTGAAAACTTTGGCTCTTACTTTAAAATAACTATAAACTGAGTAAAACTCCAACTAAAATACTACTACAACTGGGCCATCACTCTTTTCTTTTAAACTTCTGGTTTTACAACATAAAAATGATCATAGCTATCACCTCACTAAAATAACACAGAATATAGTTCAAGAGAGTAAGAAACATTTCCTGATGAATGTGTAATTTCAGCAATTAGAAGAAGGTGTGGCACATATTTGTGACACAAATACAATTTCTTAAATTAATGACTGAATGAAAAAATAATATCTACACTAAGAGATCACTAGTATTTATCTAGAAGGTTATGAACCAAAGAGTTAAGTTCGTCAGGCTTATCCCAACACCCATACACAAATGTGAAGTATGGCTGGACTTAGTGGGTTAAAATCTAAGACATGGAGTTAAGAAGGGGTTCTGGGAGGAGCTGGGTTGACTATATTCAGAATACATTGTATAAATATATGAAAAATTTAAAGAGTAAGCTTAAAATATAAAAAATAAAAATTTAAGAAATAGTCTGACAAGATAAAGTTATTGAAAACAAACACAACAAAAGATTTTTAGGCCTTAAAAAAGTGGCCTGACTAGATGTCTCCCACAGGAAGAGACATAGCCAGCAAATACACAAAACCAAACTGTAACCACCATAAAAGCTTCGCATCACCCACTACCTAGAAAATACAGATGAAAACCAAAAAGCGGAGGAGTAAGATGGCTCATTCACTCTCATCATGTGAATGGTGTGGAGTGACAGGGACCTAAGATGGCATAGAGCCTAAGAGATGGCTCAGTGGTGGGGACCACTGGTAGAAGCAACATTTTCAATCTGTGATAAGTCACTAAGAATGTCAAGTCCCTCAAAGGTAGGATGCAGGCATAATCCATTATTTCAGCAATGATGATTCTCTGTGTGGGAAAAAATATAAAGCACAGTTAATTAAATCCTCAAGTAAAAAGAGACAATCATGACCAAACTGACATACGGTCAGCTTACCTAAAATAACATATATTAACTATATACATAAATAGGTTCATTGTGACACGTTTGGGAAGTACAGCATATATTCTCATATTCAACTCCATTTTCAATTTCCTCATCCCTCTTTCTCTTTAGTTTCCTTCCACTTTCATAAGTTTAGTAGATCACCTTTTAATTATACATATGTCTAGACACACACACCCATACACACAATCCACAATTTGCAGTAAGCATGGGATCATTTTGTGTGTGACATTGATTAATTCATTTAGCAGGATTATTTCCAGATCTTCCCATTTTCCTCAAATTTTTATAACACAGATACTGTGTTCATGATTTAGCTGTCAGTGAGGCTGCTCCAATTCATTGAAAACATTTTTGTAAGATGAGATTTAAACAATGTTCATGCAATGAGAGCAAAATATACAGACACTGGCATAGTCAACAAGAGTGAGGGCAAATGTCTCTAATGTCCAAGGTAGTCAGTCCTCTTAACTGCCAAGCCATTTCTACAGCAAGTAAATTTCCCTTTGCAAAAGAATCTGAATTCACAGCTCTTTACAAATGCTAGACACCATAGTTGTTATTGATGGTTGGGCAAAGTAGTAGTGTCAAGCACAAATACATGTACAAATTACAAAAAAAAGGGGTTGTGTATGAGTTTGGATGAGAAAGAACTGTCAACCATAAAAAGACATATATTCTAACATGAGTAAATTATCATAAGTTACTATAAATATATGCATATTTTTAAACAAAACCAAGATTATTAAAAACCTTTGAAATTCCATGAAGTTTTAGAAAGTTAAAATATTCTGCTAATAGTAAGCTTCCTAAGATAGTTAAAAATTTCACCTTTCTAGGTAATTTATTTGGAACTGATACATATCTAGAATATTCTTCTTTTAAAAGACTGTATATTTGTGATTGCAGAGGTATATACACTTGTACAGATAGGAAGTCAGAGGAACACCTTGACTATTATTTCTCAGTCACTATCAATCTTGGGTAGATTTGCTTGCATATTTATTTATTTGTTTTTTCTTACTTATTTATGTAATTAGGCATTTATTTATTTACTTGTGTTGAGAATAAAATAACCATAAATAGAGGAAAATCTGAAGATGGAAAACTGCAAAAAGGTATCAAAGAAACAGAATAAAAGAGTTGGAAGAATGAGTTTCATGCAGAGAAGTTACTACAGAAGACCTTGCACATTTGTGAAAAAAAATTCAAAGTTCCTAACCAAAAACATTCAGGGAATTTGGAAAACAATGAAAGACTCAACCTAAGAATAATAGCAATGGTAGTATGTGAAATTTCCCATTTCAAAAGGCTAGAAAACATCTTCAACAAAATCATACAAAAACGCTTCCCTAATCTTAAGAAACTTATGGTTATAAAGGTAATATAGGTCTACAAAACACAAAGTTTATTGGGAAGCAAAAGGAACTCCTCAGCCATATATTAGCCAATACACTAAATGTAACAAAACAAAACAAAACAAAACAAAACAAACAAACAAAACAAAACAAAGAATATTTTTAAAAAAATGTAAAGGAAAACAGCCAAGTAACATAAAAAGACAGACCTACTAGACTTACATCATACTTCTCAATAGAGAGGCTAAAAGCTAGAAGCCAGATAACATGCAGACCTTGAGAGACCACTATTGCCACTCCAAACTACTCAACCCAACAGAACTCTCATTCACCATATATCGACAAACCAAGATATTCAATATCAAAACCATATTTAAACAAAATCTTTATATTAAGCCATCACAACAGAGGAGATACTAGAAGCAAAACTCAAACACAAGTAGGATAATTACACCCAGGAAATTAATCATTGCACAACAATCCCAAAATAAGAGAACCACACATGTTTCTGGTTCATAAATGCACCTGGGAGCAGATCCTGTGCTCCAGCATCCCCACACCACCTCACCCACACATAGTGGCAGTTTACCCCTCAGGAGTTCTGACACTACCAGGCTTGTAATTGAAACCCCCACTTTCCCAATTACTGCCCTAACTGGGATGTCCTGGCCCAGAGGACATAAGACCTTCAGGTGCTGCTGGATATACATCTATCAAATCACCATGGACTAAGGCTGATCTTCAATAACAACAAAAACAATAGATAGTCTACATACTCATGGAAACTGAACAACTCTTCTCAATGATAATTTGGTCAGGGACCAAAGGAAGAAGAAAAGAAATTAAAGACGCTCTAGCATGTGTGATGGCACAGCATGCCAAAACATATAGGATACAAATACAGCAGTGCCAAGAGGAAAATTCAGAGCTTTGAGTTCCTTTATGAAGAAAAAAAAGAGATACTACACTATCAGATTAATAGCACATCTGAACATTCTAGAAAAAAAAAAAAGCAGAAAATATTTCCAAGAGGAGTAGACACCAGGAAATAATCAAACTCAGAGCTGAAAACAAGAAATTAGAAACAAGGAGAACCATGGAAAGAATTAAAAAAAAAACAGAGCTGATTCTTTGAGAAAATCAATAAGATAGATAAACCCTTAGCCAAATTAAGTAAAGGACACAGAGTAAGTATACAAATTAACAAAATCAGAAATTAAAAGGGAGACATAACAATAAAAGCTAAGAAAATTGCCTTTACTACATCAGTGCGTGAAGAAGCACTTGGTCCTCTGGAGGTTTGATGTACCAGAAAAGGGGATATTATTAGGTGTGAAGCAAGAGTTTTTGGCAACCTGGGAGAAAACCCTCTTAGATGCAAAGTGTATGGGGAGGGTGTGTAATTCAAGTAGTGGAGACTGGGTAAGAGGAGAACATTTGAAAGGTAAATAAATAAAATAATTAATTAAAAATATAGAAATGCAATTAAAATACATTTTCAATAATAAACAAAAAAAAATAAAATCAATAAAAATAGTGTCTAAAGAAATGGCTGTGTAGATTGGGAAAAGATCTTCATCAACCCTACATCTGATAGAGGGCTAATATCAAAGGTATACCAAGAACTGAAGAAAATAGATTCCAGACAATCAAATAACCCTATTAAAAATGGGGTACAGAGCTGAACAAAGAACTCTCAACAGAGGAAACTCGAATCGTTAAGAAGCATCTAAAGAATTGTTCAGCATCTCTAGTCATCAGGGAAATGCAAATGAAAACAACACTGAGATTCCACCTCACACCAGTCAGAATGGCTAAGATCCAAAACACAGGTGACAACAGATGTTTGCAAGGATGTGGAGAAAAGAGGAACACTCCTTCATTGTTGGTGAGATTATAAGCTGGCTCAACCACTATGGAAAGCAGTCTGGCAGTACCTCAGAAAATTGAACATAGTGTTACCTGAGGACCCAGCTATACCACTCCTGGGCATATACCCAGAAGATATTTCAATATACAACATGGCCACATGTTCCACTGTGTTCATAGCGGCCTTATTTATAATAGCCAGAAGCTGGAAAGAACCCAGATGTCCTTCAACAGAAGAATGGATACAGAAAATGTGTACATTTACACAATGGACTACTACTCAGCTATTAAAAACAATAAGTTCATGAAATCCTTAGGCAAATGGATGGAGCTAGAAAATATCATCCTGAGTGAGATGACCCAATCACAAAAGAACACACATGGTATGCACTCACTGATAAGCGGATATTAGCCCAAAAGCACACAATACCTAAGATGCAACGCATAAACCTCATGAAACTCAAGAAGAAGGAGGAAGACCAAAGTGTGGGTGCTTTGGTCCTTTTTAGAAGGAGTATCAAAAGATTCAACAAGAGCTCCCAGGGTCTAAACCTCCAGCCTGAGAACAGGTAATTGAGGGTGGCCTTGTCAGACATCAGTGGAATTGGAGGACCATGGTCCCCAAACGTTTGGATTACCTAGTGTTGGAGAATCTGATAGCAGGGAGATAGGTTTGGGAGGATGTTTGGAGCACACCCTCATAAGATTACGAGGAGGGGGTATAGGATAAGGGGGTTAGGGGGAGAATGGGAGAGGAGATAACATTGAAAGGTAAATAAGCAAAATAACCAATAAAAAATATAATGGGTCTGACAAAAAAAACTTATTTATTTCAAATTATTTTCAAAACTTTCTAGGAGACACTAATTGGCTAAGATCTTATTTTAAGCTCTCCACAAAAGAATTTTAGTCTCTGTTTAATATTCTCAAGAGAGATGTAAATCCTAATTTCCCTCAACAACCAATTGACAGAAGAGGAGCAATTTTACAAAAAGTAAAAGAAGCTATTATTAATCAATATATTATAAAGACTGATTAGTTGTTGGCTGTTCTATAACAGTCCTTTGATAAAAGAGATTATTAATGTAGATTTATATTTCTTTAAATAGTGTCTTTATGACCCTCTGTGTGTGGAAGAAGCGGCTGCTGGTGCTTCTGCCCAGATCTTACAAGAACTCTGAAAAATGTGTTTTTAAAAATAAAAGGGGGGGAACTGTTTTCCCCCAGAAGGAGTCTCCTGAAACACTCTCCATCATGCCTTGTTTACTTTTAACTCTCTAAAACTGAAAGCTCATAGCAAATTGGCTGCTGACTGCCTCTGGCATCGTTGAGACCACTAAAGACTATGCCATAGCTATGTGGAAGGTCCTCTTACACTTAAATGAAATGGCCCGGACCCAGTTCTCAAATGGGGCTGAGGACTGATATGCATGTTTAATACCACAGAAGGCACAGCTAAATGGCTGCCAAAAAATTTAATGAAAAAAAAGATACCCCCACAAAGCCAGGCCCAAATATAAATAAGATGAATAACAATTGACCTCCAGGGAAGTGAAATCTCCCTGAGAATTCTCCTCTTTTTCCTTTCCAGGTAAAAATGAAACACCTGTGATATCTGCTGGTAGAAGCTCTAATCCTGATGCTGGCTTCCAGATTTATACTAATCAGACCCTTGATGGGCCATTGACAAGGACATCAAACAGCTAGAGATTGACATCACTAATCTGAAGAAATCCCTCGTTTCGTTTCCCTGTCTGAAATGATCTCCCAAAATTGCAAAGGACTTTATTGGACTTGATTTACTCTTCTACAATAGAAAAGACTGTGTACAGCTCTTGACTGTATACAACCCTTAAAGAAAAATGTTGCCCTTACATAGAAAAGACAGGGATGATTAAAGAGAACATGAAAAAGTCAGAGAAGGCCCGGGGAAAAAACAGAGAGAGAAAGAGAAAGATGAGAGCTGGTACAAGGACTGGTTTCCAACCTCTCCATGGTTGTCAACCCCACTTCCTCCCATCTTGGGATCATTAAATGGGTTATTTTTGCTGATTTCTTTTGGTCAGAGGCCTTAAATAGGCTGATTAACTTTGTGATACAACAGATAGATAATTTGGTATCAAAACCTATTCAGATACATTATCATAAGTTAGCTATGGAGAACCACGGGACTCAAGATGAGGTTGTTACTTTATCCAGGGTGTTCCTCAAACCCATCTCCACCCAACCTAAAAGAGGGGACTTCTGCCCCTAGACCAAGCAGAGAGGGACTACCCAGAACACTCTCTGACTGGCGATCTGAATTCTTGCTTAAGCTGCAAGGCTAAGCACTATAAGGGAATATAAATAAAAGTTAAAAATATCTATCTGGGTTCCCTGAGGGACAAGCCTGACTGCATAGGGGTTGATGTCAAAAGTATCCCCTCTCCAGGAAAAAGACATCAGGATGGGTATGGCCCTCACACCTCACTTGACAACAACAGGAGGACTGAGGTCCCCTTCAATTATTGGAGGTCAGGCCTCTATCTTCGCCTTCACAAGAATAGAATCGCCAAGGCCCTTCTATACTTAGAGAAGGGAGGAGATGTCAGGAGCAGCCCTGCATATACACTAAAGTCCTAAAATCAGCCATAGGCCTAAGATCAGCAATAGGCCTGACATATATGCATGCTAACACAAAGTCCTGGGTCTCTGTGGAAAAACACTGAAACAGAAGGCTATAAGCTATTGTAAACAGGCAGCTTCTGTGGAAATTTACCAGCCCGAGTAGTCATAGGTCTTATAAATAGGCAGCCTCGGTGGTGGACAATACCAACTTAGATAAGGACAAGTGAATCATAGGCAGAGTCATAGTGACCGGTCCCCTGAACCTACACCCAGGTGGTACCCTGTTCTGAAAGGTATCTGTACTCCCACTGAACACCTATGCTCCAGTGCCATTCCCTTCCCCACATCCTGCCTTTTTGTGTTTATAACCTCTGTGTAAATAAATAAATTATGATGTGATTTTAAAAAAATTAAATAAAGTCTCTTATTCAAAAAAAAAAAAAAAGTTCATTAGTGCCAAGAAGATCCTTATCGTCCTCCTACAAGTCAATGCTGGATGGAAGTTCTCAGTCAAATTAGTGAGTAGGTTCCTCACTGAAAGCTAATTTCTACTTTGAAAGAGTAAAATGACATTTTGGGTCTGTTTTCTTATAAAGAGGAATATGGATACTCTCCTTCCACAATCTCCTGAAACCAGCCATACAGACAGACCCTGGTCCTCAAAGTCCATGTACCAGATGAATGGCCGTCTTCTGAGTCTAGCAAGGATATTATGCATTCTTGTCAAATGCCCCTCCCTGACCCGTACTCTGAATATTGCTAGCTTCTCTAGGCTCTCCAATAAAATATGATCCAGAAGGGAGAAAAAAAAAAAAAAAGAAGAAATGGCTGTGTAGTACAAACAATTTCTTTAGTAGAGAACCTGAGTTACATTTTCAAAACCACTTGTAGGAACAGGTCTACATGTAACTTGAATTCCAGGGCATCTGTTATTCTCTTCTATTCTCCTCAGGTAATACACAAATGTTAAAGATACAGGAAAATGAATCATTAATTCACATAAATTAAAAAATAAGTGTATACTGTATTAGGATCAACTGTACATTTGTAAAACAAATGTACATAAAACTTACAGAGGACTAAATTTACCTTGCTTTAAGAGCTTTTGTGGTTTTTGTTTCTCTGTTTGATTAAGGAGGGTAGAAGAAAAATGAAATTAGTAATATATAAGTACAGGGGAAGTTAATATGAGGGTATGAATCATTAATAGAGAAAAAATGAAAATTACCATTAAAATAAATTCACAGAGTACCACATGTCTATTCTTTACACTAACAAAATTTGTAATGAAACCTAGTAAATATTCCAAAAACATCTCCGTATGTGTTTAATGACTTGAAATTGAAAGTAACCATTTCAGTTTTAGAGGGAAACTAAAGACAATTCCATCAGCACTCTACAGTCAAGCAGTAACTATGGTTAGAAAAGATAGACAAAAATGTGTGAAAATAAAATGTTATATAAAATACAATTACTTACTGCAATGAAAAATTCCATGAACATATTTAGTTTTAAACTGATCAGGATTAAGCAGTTACAGAAATTAAAATAAAATAGAAAGTTTGCACCAGGATATACTAATTACAGAATAACATCATGCATTAATAATTTACTCATCATGGATACTAATAACCATTAAAACTAATATCTAATTGTTGCAATGGTAAATTATTGATATTTTCCAAGTGCTTTTTCCCTCTGATCCTGTAAGCAGAGCTCCTATCTGTCCTTAATAAAATAGCATAACACTGAGAGACTTTGTCTCAGCCTATTGACCCATTATACAGACTAAGCCAAAGAAGTCTATTGTCACTGTGACAATTCTCTTTGATGCTACAGTGTCTAGGGCTGAAAGTAAAGAAGTCAGTGCTGAAGAGCATCATGATTATTCAAAAACATGAATTTAACAATGTGCAGTCTCTTCTTGGTTGAGAAGTCACTTTGAAGCTCATTAGTAAGAGTGAGCCCAAGTACCATAGCACATATGAAAAGAAACATCCGTGTCCTCATTGGGCCTAGTAATGGAGTAGCTATTTGAAACATATGCATTTATATCAAAAAAATGAAAAGTATCTTCAGAAAGACACCATAGCTACTGTGTTAAGGAGGAATGGGTATTTACTCACATCAAAATATTTGAAGTGGAGGCCTTCTAAGAGGGATAACATGCAATGTTTGTCTTTCTGTGTCTGGTTTACCATACTCAACATGTCCTTTCCTTGCTTCCATCTATATATATCTTGGAATTAATGCAGATAACCAGATAAGAAAAAAATAACATTGCCATAAAAGTTGTTTGAAAGCAATATAGAAAGAAAAGGCATGGCACATGTGATACAAGCAGGGTAAATAGCTTCTGGCTATTCTAAATGAGGCTGTTAATAATACAGTGTCTTTTTTACCCTATAGAGCATCTTTTGAGTATATGCACAGGAGTAGTATACCTTGGTCTTCGAGTTAGAACTATTTCCTTATGGAATTGCCAGATTGTTTCCAAAGTGGTTGTACCAACTTGCAATCCCACCAGCAATGATGGAGTGTTCCTCTTTCTCCACATCCTCACCAGAATCTGCTGTTGCCTGTGTTTTTGATTTTAGCCATTTTGATTGGTGTGAGGTGGAATTTCAGTGTTATTTTGATTTGCATTTCCCTGATGACTAAGTATATTGAACATTTCTTTAGGTGCTTCTCAGCAATTTGGTGTTCTTCAGTTGAGAATTCTTTGTTTAGCTCTATACCTCATATTTTAATAGAGTTGTTTGTTCTCTGAATTCTAACTTCTAGAGTTCTTTGTATACTTGTGGTATTAGTCCTCTATTGGATGTAGAGTGGGAAAAGATCATTTCCCAATCTGTAGGTTGATACTTTGGCCTATTGTCACCATCCTTTGCCTTTCAGAAGCTTATAAGTTTTCCCATTTGTCCATTTTTAATCTTGGAGCCCAAGCCATTGGTGTGCTGTTCAGGAAATTCTACCCTGTGCCTATATATTTCAGGATCTTTCCCACTTTTTCTTCTACTAGATTGAGCATATCTGATTTTATGTGGAGGTCCTTGATTCACTAGAAATTGAACTTTTTACAAAGAGATAACAATGGATCACTTTTCATTCTTGAAAATGCTTCCTTTTTCCACGGTATCTTTGCAAAAGATTAAGTGGCTGTAGGTGCGTGAGTTTATTTCTGGGTCTTCAATTCTATTTTTTTCTATTTAACTGTCTGTTTCTAAACCAATACTATGTGGTTTTTATCTCTATTGCCTAGTCAAGAATAGTGATTTCCTCAGATGTTCTTTTATATTGGCCATTATTTTTCCTATCCTGGATTTTTTGTTATATCTTAAGAAATTGAGAATTACCCTTCCATTCTCAGTGAAGATTAGGATTTTCAATGATGATTGCATTGAATCTGGGGATTGCTTTTGGTAAGATGGGTGCTTTTACTACGTGAACATTACCAATCCATGAACATGGGATATTTTTTCCATCTTCTGAGGTCTTCAGCAATTTCTTTCTTCAGAGACTTGAAGCTCTTGTCATACATCTTTCAACTGCTTGCTTAAAGTTACTCCAATATATTTTATAGTATTTATGACTATTGGTAATGGTGCTGCTTCCATAATTTGTTTCTCAGTCTGTTTGTCCTTCATGTAGAGGAAGGCTACCGATTTGTTTAATTAATTTTGTATCCAGCAACTTTGATGAAATTGTTATTCAGGTGTAGGCTGTTTCTGGTAGAAATTCTGGGGTTGCTTATATATCATCTGTAAAAAGGTTTACCTTGAATTCTCCCTTTCTGATTTAAATGCTGTGATCACCATTTTGGTGTCTGATTGCTGAAGGTAAGACTTCAATATCTATGTTGTATATAACAAGAGATGTCTTAACCCTGATTTTAGTGTGGCCTCATTTTTAAATGGTTATTACTTTATGCCTATTTTATTTGCATATAGCTGCTTATGTAGTGGTTTTTATTTCTCTAGATAAAGATTTTAACTGCAAATGCCATGATTCCAGGAGTCTAAATAAAAATATCATTTGGATTTTTTTTATTGGATATTTTATTTACATTTCAGCTGTTCTCCCATCACCCCATTTCCCCCTCCCTTCCAGGAACCTCCTATCTCATTCCCCCTCTCCTGCTTCTATGAGGGTGTGCCCCCACCTACCACCCAACACCTCACCTCCTCACCCTCAAGTTCCCCCACACACAAGGTCCAGCCTTGATGGGACCAAGGATCTCTTCTTCCACCTATACCTGACAGGACTATCCTCCCTTGCATAGAACATTGGGTCCCTTCCTAAGCACTCGCAGGCTGTTGGTTTAGACTCTGGGGGTTCTGTTTGGTTGGTATTTTTGCTCTCCTCACAGGGTCAAGAACTCTTTCAACTCCTTCAGTCTTCTGTCTAACTCCTCCCTTGGGAACCTCATGATCAGTTTAATGGTTAGCTGTGAGCGTCTGCCTTTGAATATGTCATACTCTTGCAGACTTCTAAGGAGACAGCTATGTCAGACTCCTGTCAGCATGCACCTCCTGAAATCCATATCAGCATCTACCTTTGGTGACTGCACATGGAATGGATAACCAGGTGGAATGGTCTGCAGACAGCCCCTCCTTCAGTTTCTGTCCTGTACTTTGTATCCATATTTGCTCCCTTGAGTATTTTGTTACTCCTTCTACAAAGGACTGAAGCCCCCTCGGCCCCCCACTTGGTCTTCATGCTTCATGAGCTTTATGTGGTCTGTGAGTTGAATCTTGGGTATTTCAAGCTTCTGTATTAAAATCCAATAATCAATGAGTGAATACCATGTGTGTTCTTTTGTGATTGGATTACTTCACCTAGGACGATATTTTCTAGTTCCATCCATTTACATAAGAATTTATCGAATTCATTGTTTTTAATAGTTGAGTAATATTCCATTGTATAAGTGTACTACAATTTTTGTATCCATTCCTCAGTTGAAGAACATCTGGGTTCTTTCCAGCTTCTGGCTATTATAAATAAAGCTGCTATGAACATGTGGAGCATATGCCCTTGTTATATATCAGAGCATCTTCTGTGTATATGTCCAGGAGTGGTATAGCTGGGTCCTCAGGTAATGATATGTCCAATTTTCTGAGGAACCACCAGACTGATTTCCAGAGTGGTTGCACCATTTTGCAATCCCACAACAGTGGAGGAGTGCTCCTCTTTCTCCGCATCCTCGCCAGCATCTATTATCACCTGAGTTTTGATCTTAGCCATTCTCACTAGTGTGAGGTGGAATTTCAGAGTTGTTTTGATTTGCATTTCCCTGATGACTAAGGATGCTGAACTTTCTTTAGGTGCTTCTTGGCCAGTCTCATTTCCTCAGTTGAGAATTCTTTGTTTAGCTCGATACTCCATTTTTTAATAGGGTTATTTGGTTGTCTAGAGTCTAATTTCTTGAATTTTTCGTATATATTGGATATTAGTCCTCTATCAGATGTGGGATTGGTAAAGATTTTTTCCCAATCTGTTGGTTGCTGTTTTGTCCTATTGACAGTGTCCTTTGCCTTACAGAATCTTCGCATTTTATGAAATTCCATTTGTCAATTCTTGATCTTAGAGCATAAGCCATTGGTGTTCTTTCAGGAACTTTTACCCTGTGCCTAGGTATTCGAGGGTCTTCCCCACCTTCTCTTCTATTAGTTTCAGTGTGTCTGGTTTTATGTGAAGGTCCTTTATGCACTTAGGCTTGAGCTTTCTACAAGGAGATTAAGAATGGATCAATTAGCATACTTCTGCATGTTGTCCTCCAGTTGAACCAGCATCATTTGTTGAAAATGCTGTCCTTGTTCCACTGGATGGTTTTAGCTCCTTTGTCAAAGATCAAATGACGATAGGTGTTCTTTATTGCCTTTCTTGTGTTTAGCTATATGCCTCGTATCCATGATCTCTTGAAGACTTTAATATGAAGGGATACTGGAATTTGTTAAAGGATTTTCTATGTGTAATGTAATAATCTTGTTTTTAGTTCATTCAGTTTGCTTATCTGGTAGATTACATTGATAGATTTTCATATATTGAATGAGACCTTCATACTTGAGATTAGAATTCTTGATTATGTTGGATGATGTTTTTGCTGTCTTCTTGGATTTTTGTTTACAAGTATATTAATGAGTATTTTGCATCAATGTTCATAATGGAAATTGGTCTGTAACTTCCTTTGATTGCTTTGTATTTGTGTGGTTTAGGTATCAGAGACATTTTGTACTAGTAGAATGAATTTGGCCATATTTCTTCTGTTTCTGTTTTGTGGAATAGTTTGAGGAACATTGGTATTATCTTTTCATTGACATTATAGTAGAATTCTTTGCTGAAAGCAGTAGGTCATGAGCTTTTTGATGTCATTGTTGTTTTTGTTGAGAAATTTTAATGACTGCTTCAATTTCCTAAGTTACATTGTTTACCTGATCTTGATTTAACTTTGGTATGTGGAGTCTATCCAGAAAATTTTACATTTCATTTATAGTTTCTAATTTTTGTCACAGAGCCTTTTGAAATAAGAGTTAATGATTCTTTGGATTTCCTTGAGGTCTGTTGTTATGTCCTTGCTTTAATTTCTGATTTTTCCATTTGGGATATTTTCTCTCTGATTTTTAGTTAGTTCAGCTAAGGTTTGGTGTGTCTTTTTGATTTTCTCACAGAACCAGCTCTTGTTTTCCTTGATTCCTTTTCTTGTTATCTTTGTTTCTAATCTTTTGCTTTAAGCTTTGAGTTTTCTCTCCTGCCATCTAGTCCTCTTTGGTGACTTTGTTTCTTTTTGTTCTAGTGCATTCATGTGTGCTTTTTTTTTTTTTTGGGGGGGGGGGGGGCTTGCTGGCCAACCAGTATATCCAATTATTATATTTTTTTGAAATTCATAAAATTAGAGATTTGTATTTATATTAGATAAATTTGAAAAGTAGCATTTAACTTACAGAAAGTACTGATCAATGTCAATGTTTCTTTTTTTTTTTTTTTTTTTAGAAGACCATACTCCATACACAGGCTGCATGTTTTGGGATAGCCACCACTCCAGATGTTTGCGACCTACATGAAAACCAAGCTGCACATTTACAACATATGTGCAGGGAGGCCTAGGTTCAGCCCATGGAGGTAGATCTGTGTAGACTAGGTATGCTCCACGGTTGGTGATTCAGTCTCTCAGAGCTCCAAGGGTTCAGGGTCGTTTACTCTGTTGATCTTCCTGTGCAGTTCCTATCTCCTTAGGGCCGCAATCCTTCCACCTATTCTTCTTTAAGAGTCCTCAAGCTCCATCCACTCTTTGGCTCTGGATGTCTGTATCTGTCTGAGTCAGCTGCTGGTTAGAGCCTCTCAGAGGACAGCTTGCCCCTGTCTGTTCTCAGGCTGGAGGTTTAGATCCTGGGAGCTCTGGTTGAATCTTTTGATACTCGTTCTAAAAAGGACAAAAGCACCCTCACTTTGGTCTTCCTCCTTCTTCTTGAGTTTCATGAGGTTTCTGCGTTGCATCTTAGGTATTGTGTGTTTTGGGGCTAATATCCGCTTATCAGTGAGTGCATACCATGTGTGTTCTTTTGTGATTGGGTCATCTCACTCAGGATGATATTTTCTAGCTCCATCCATTTGTCTAAGAATTTCATGAGCTCATTATTTTTAATGGCTGAGTAGTACTCCATTGTGTAAATGTACCACATTTTCTGTATCCATTCTTCTGTTGAAGGACATCTGGGTTCTTTCCAGCTTCTGGCTATTATGAATAAGGCCGCTATAAACATAGTGGAGCATGTGGCCCTGTTGCATGTTGAAATATCTTCTGGGTATATACCCAGGAGGGGTATAGCTGGGTCCTCAGGTAACACCATGTTCAATTTTCTGAGGTATCGCCAGACTGCTTTCCATAGTGGTTGTACCAGCTTGCAATCCCACCAACAATGGAGGAGTGTTCCTGTTTCTCCACATCCTTGCCAACATCTGCTGTCACCTGTGTTTTGGATCTTAGCCAATCTGACTGGTGTGAGGTGGAATCTCAGTGTTGTTTTCATTTGCATTTCCCTGATGACTAGGGATGCTGAGCACTTCTTTAGATGTTTCTCAATCATTCGAGTTTCCTCAGTTGAGAGTTCTTTGTTTAACTCTCTACCCCATTTTTTAATAGGGTTATTTGATGGTCTGGCATCTAGTTTCTTCAGTTCTTTATATACCTTGGATATTAGCCCTCTATCAGATGTAAGGTTGGTGAAGATCTTTTCCCAGTCTGTTGGTTCCCGCTTTGTCCTGTTGACCGTATCCTTTGCTTTACAGAAGCTTTGCAGTTTTATGAGATCCCATTTGTCAATTCTTGATCTTAGAGCATACACCATTGGTGTTCTGTTCAGGAACTTTTCCCCTGTGCCCATATGATCAAGGCTTTTCCCTATTTTCTCTTCTATTAGTTTCAGTGTAGCTGGTTTTATGTGGAGGTCCTTGATCCACTTGGAATTGAGCTTTGTACAAGGAGATAAGTATGGATCAATTTGCATTCTTCTACAAGTTGACCTCCAGTTGGACCAGCACCATTTGTTGAAAATGCTGTCTTTTTCCACTGGATAGTTTGAGCTCCTTTGTCGAAGATCAAGTGACCATAGGTATGGGGGTTCATTTCTGGGTCTTCTATTCTATTCCATTGATCCTCCTGACTGTCTCTGTTCCAATACCATGCCGTTTTTATCACTATTGCTTTGTAGTACAGCTTGAAATCGGGGATGGAGATTCCCCAGAAGTTCTTTTATTGTTGAGTGTAGTTTTCGCTATCCTGGGTTTTTTGTTATTCCAAATGAATTTTAAGATTGCTCTTTCTATCTCGTAAAGAATTGAGTGGGAATTTTGATAGGGATTGCATTAAATCTTAGATTGCTTTCGGCAAGATAGCCATTTTTACTATATTGATCCTTCCAATCCATGAGCATGGGAGATCTTTCCATCTTCTGAGATCTCCTTCGATTTCTTTCTTCAGGGTGTTGAAGTTCTTGTCATACAGGTCTTTCACTTGTTTGGTTAGATTCACACCAAGATATTTTATACTATTTGTGACTATTGTGAATGGTGTCGTTTCCATAATTTCTTTCTCAGCCAGTTTATCCTTTGTGTAGAGGAATGCTACTGATTTGTTTGAGTTAATTTTATACCCAGCAACTTTGCTAAAGTTGTTTATCAGGTTTAGGAGCTCTCTGGTGGAAGTTTTGGGGTCACTTAAGTATACTAACATGTCATCTGCAAATAGTGAAACTTTGACTTCTTCCTTTCCAATTTGTATCCCTTTGATATCCTTCTGTTGCCTAATTGCTCTGGCTAGGACTTCCAGAACTATATTGAACAGGTAGGGGGAGAGTGGGCAGCCTTGTCTAGTCCCTGATTTTAATGGGATTGCTTCAAGTTTCTCTCCATTTAGTTTGATGTTGGCTACTGGCTTGCTGTATATTGCTTTTACTATGTTTAGGTATGGACCTTGAATTCCTGATCTTTCCAAGACTTTTATCATGAAGGGGTGTTGAATTTTGTCAAATGCTTTCTCAGCATCAAGAGATATGATCATGTGGTTTTTTTCTTTGAGTTTATTTATGTAGTGGATTACATTGATGGATTTCCGTATATTGAACCAACCCTGCATTCCTGGGATAAAGCCTACTTGATCATGGTGGATAAGTGTTTTGATGTGTTCTTGGATTCGGTTCGAGAGAATTTTATTCAGTATTTTTGCATCGATATTCATAAGGGAGATTGGTCTGAAGTTCTCTTTTCTTGTTGGATCTTTGTGTGGTTTAGGTATAAGCGTAATTGTGGCTTCATAGAATGAATTAGGTAGTGTTCCTTCCGTTTCTATTTTGTGGAATAGTTTGAAGAGAATTGGTATTAGATCTTCCTTGAAGGTTTGATAGAATTCTGCACTAAAACCATCTGGACCTGGACATTTTTTGGTGGGGAGACTTTTAATGACTGCTTCTATTTCTTTTGCAGTTATGGGACTGTTAAGATGGTTTATCTGATCCTGATTTAACATTGGTAACTGATACTTGTCTAGAAAATTGTCCATTTCATCCAGATTTTCCAATTTTGTTGAGTATAGGCTTTTGTAGTAGGATCTGATGATTTGTTGAATTTCCTCGTTTCTGTTGTTATGTCACCCTTTTCAGTTTGGATTTTATTGATTTGGATACTGTCTCTCTGCCCTCTGATTAGTTGGCTAAGGGTTTATCTATTTTGTTGATTTTCTCAAAGAACCAGCTCCTGGTTTTATTGATTCTTTGTATAGTTCTCTTTGTTTCTATTTGGTTGATTTCAGCCCTGAGTTTAATTATTTCCTGCCGTCTACTCCTCTTGGGTGTTTTTGCTTCTTTTTGTTCTAGAGCTTTCAGGTGTGTTGTCAAGCTGCTAGTGTGTTCTCTCTCCAGTTTCTTTTTGTATGCACTTAGAGCTATGAGCTTTCCTCTTAGCACTGCCTTCAGTGTGTCCCATAGGTTTTGGTATGATGTGTCTTCATTTTCATTAAATTCTAAAAAGTCTTTAATTTCTTTCTTTATTTCTTCCCTGACCCCATTATCAACGAGTAGAGTATTGTTCAGTTTCCATGTGAGTGTGGGCTTTCCATTGTCTTTGTTGTTATTGAAGACCAGCTTTAGACCATGGTGATCTGATAGGATGCATGGGATTATTTCGATTTTTTTATATCTGTTGAGGCCTGTCTTGTGACCAATAATATGGTCTATTTTGGAGAAGGTACCATGTGGTGCAGAGAAAAAGGTATATTCTTTTGTTTTTGGGTGAAATGTTCTATAGATATCTGTTAAGTCCATTTGGTTTAAAACTTCTGTTAGTTTCACTGTACTTCTGTCTAGTTTCAGTTTCCCTGATCTGTCCAGTGCTGAGAGTGGGGTATTGAAGTCTCCCACAATTATTGTGTGAGGTGTAATATGTGCTTTGAGCTTTAGTAAGGCTTCTTTTATGAAAGTGGGTGCTCTTGCATTTGGTGCATAGATGTTCAGAATTGAGAGTTCATGTTGGTTGACTTTTCCTTTGACAAATATGAAATGACCTTCCTTATCCTTTTTTATATCTTTAAGTTGAAAGTCAATTTTATTCGATATTAGAATGGCTACTCCAGCTTGTTTCCTAGGACCATTTGCTTGAAAAATTGTTTTCCAGCCTTTTACTCTAAGGTAGTGTCTGTCCTTGTCACTGAGGTGGGTTTCCTGTATGCAGCAAAAAGTCGGATCCTATTTGCGTATCCAGTCTGTTAGTCTATGTCTTTTTATTGGGGAATTGAGTCCATTGACATTAAGAGATATTAAGGAGAAGAGACTGTTGCTTCCTGTTATTTTTGCTAAAAGGGGAGGTATTGTTTGTGTGGCTATCTTCTTTTGGGTTTGTTGGAATGGATTACTTTCTTGTTCTTTCTAGGGTATGATTGCTCTCCTTGTAATGGGTCTTTCCTGCTATTATTCTTTGTAGTGCTGGGGTTTGTGGAAAGATATTGTGTAAATTTGGCTTTGTCATGGAAAATCTTGTTTCTCCATCTATGGTAATGAGAGTTTTGCTGGGTATAGTAGCCTGGGCTGGCATTTGTGTTCTCTTAGGGTCTGCATGACATCTGACCAGGATCTTCTGGCTTTCATAGTCTCTGGTGAGAAGTCTGGTGTAATTCTGATAGGTCTGCCTTTATATGTTACTTGGCCTTTTTCTCTTACTGCTTTCAAAATTCTTTCTTTGTTTTGTGCATTTTGTGTTTTGATTATTATGTGACAGGAGGTATTTCTTTTCTGGTCTAGTCTATTTGGTGTTCTGTAGGCTTCTTGAATGATTATGGGCATCTTGTTCCTTAGGTTAGGGAAGTTTTCTTCTATGATTTTATTGAAGATATTAACTGGCCCTTTAAGTTGTGAATCTTCACTCTCTTCTATACCTATTATCCTTAGGTTTGGTCTTCTCATTGTGTCCTGGATTTCCTGGATGTTTTGTGTTAAGAGTTTTTTGCATTTTTCGTTTTCCTTGACAGTTGTGTCAATATTTTCTATGGTATCTTCTGCACCTGAGATTCTCTCTTCTATCTCTTGTATTCTGTTGGTAATGCTTGCGTCTGTGACTCCTGATTTCTTTCTTAGGTTTTCTATCTCCAGAGTAGTCTCCTTTGTGATTTCTTTATTGTTTCTATTTCCATTTTTATGTCCTGGATGGTTTTGTATAAATCCTTCACCTGTTTGGTTGTGTTCTCTTGTGATTCTTTAAGGGCTTTTACCTGTTTACCTGTGTTCTCCTCGGATTCTTTGAGAATGTTATTTATGTCCTTCTTAAAGTCCTCCATCATCATCATTAAAAGTGATTTTAGGTCTGACTCTTGCTTTCCTGGTGATATGGGGAGTTCGGACTTAATGTGGGAGAACTAGGTTCTGATGATGACATGTGTTCCGGGTTGCTGGCCCTTGTATTTTTGCGCTTGCCTTTTGCCATCTGGTTCTCCTTGGTGCTACCTGTGCTGTCTCTGGCTGGAACCTGTCTTTCCTGTTCTCTTGGTTGTGTCAGAACTGTTTAGGTTGGGTGTTGCTGCTGAGATTAGAGCTAGGGCCCAGGATCTGCTCAGTGCTTTGGTCCGGACCAGAAGGAATCAGTGCTCTGGGCCAGGAGTGAGTTCCTGGATCCTGTGGGACCTGGTTACTCCCTGTTTGGGGCAGGTGTTGCTGCCTCCTTGCTTAAGAAGCTGCTCGAGTTAGAGCTCCTGGGAGCCACGCTTCCTCTGGGTTCTGTGAGATTTGGGTGCAGAGTTGCCGCCCGATCTGCTGAGCGCCCAGGCCCAAGCCGGAAGGAACCAGTGCTGGAGCCAGGAGTGAGTACCTGGGTCCGGTGGGTCCCAGTTACTCCGGTTTGGGGCAAGTGTTGCTGCCTCCTTGCGTAGGAAGCTGCTTGGGTTAGAGCTCCTAGGAGCCCTGCTTCCCCTGGGTTCTGTGGGATTTGGTGTAGAGCTCCCGCCTGGGATCTGCTGGAAGCTCCGACCCAGACTCGGAAGGAGCCGGTGCTCCGGGCCAGGAGTAAATCCCTGGGTCTCAGTGGGTCCCGGTGGGTCCCAGTTACTCCCTGTTTGGGGTGGGTGTTGCTGTCTCCTTACCAGAGATACTGCCTGGGTCAGAGCTGCTGGGTGCCCCACTTCTGCCGGGTTTTGTGAGTTCAGTGCAGAGCTGCCTCCAGTGATCTGCTGCCTGGGCCCAGACCGGAAGCGGAACCCTCATGTGTGCATTTAATTTGCTACTATGTGATGTATCTACTTTCTTTAAGAAGGTAGTGTTATGAT